>SKCR01028695.1:0-117459 GCA_019454045.1 Zanthoxylum bungeanum | reverse complement strand
CTGCGGAACATGCGGTCGCAGATTCCTTGGCAAATTTTGTTATGCAATTTCCAGAATCTCCTGTACAATTGATCTAAGGATATTGTTCCTCTGAATGTACTGCATTTTTCTTGGTGTTGTTTTTGAGGTTTTGCTTTGTATGCAGGACATAATGTCCACTGATTCTGTAATGTGTATTGTGTATCATTTCTATTTTTTATATTTAAATGAACAAATTTTCACTAGCCAGTTAAGGTCATGTATAGCTTCATCTGTGTTATGAAAGTAGCCTGTGAAGTTCTTGTACATCTTTTCAAAAAAAAAATTTTAAAGTCGAAGACAATATTTAACTATTGAATCACTCTGTATGCAATTCGTTGTACAATAGATCGAATGCAGATACACTTTCACATGTTGATATTTTACTTCCTGTTGACGGCTGTTTTTCGTTCAAAGGATAATATGAGAAATTAATCCCTCGAATAAACCTCCATTAGCAGTGAATTTCTTTGATTAGTAGGGAAGCAAAATCAAATTTAGCAAACAGACAAGAAAAACACAAAGACAATGATTTACTTAGTTCGGTGGAGAGTGACTCTAACCTACATCCACGGGAGAAATGGGTGTATTTTATTTCTACTTGGGGTCAAGACTGACTCGAGCTACAATTGAGAAGATACAAAAATACAAAAATAAGCACATCGAGTCTTACAACAAATCCGATGCAAATCTCTCAGGTGATAAAGTGCTGACCTGCTTTCTCTCTTTATCACTAACTCTTTAACTTTAAGTTTCTCTAGTCTTTTCAAAAAATAATATTTGGATTTTTTAAAGTGAAGACAATATTTAACTATTGAGTCACTCTGTATGCAACTCTTTTTACTTCCCTATACTAACTTAGCCATTTCAAACTTCAACACAAGTGAAAAGCACCTTCCCTACAATTCCCTTTGTTGGGACAGTTATGCAATCTCTAGGGTCGGATCGGTGCCCCGCGCAATGAAAATGGGTCTAACCCATGGATATCAAGTATGGGTGTAATTTTAAATTATTTAATGAAATATTATATTATATTACGAGTGTATAGGAAAAAAACCGGGGCTGAATCAGAGTCCGAAAACTCCAGAATGAAGCAAAACAAAAACAGCGTGCGTAGTGCGAACCGTAGGCGCTACAGTGCGCGCACACACTGTTCACGATACAGTGCGCGCGAGCACTGTGCGCATACAGGTCTGATTTCTTTTTTTTTTTCATTTCAAATGAAAGCTTTAGCTCTCTGGAAATTCTCCAGAGAGCTGAAGCAATTAGGGTCTATTACCCTAATTTTTTTCGGTCTTCCCTAAACACCTCAAAAACACACAAAATTAAATTTTAACATCAAAACCAACATCAACACATGTTATAGAATAAAAATCAAAATTTTTAAAATATCAAATATTTTTACAAAAACATAAATTTATTCTAAATACGCATTTGCGTAAATTTTGAATCCAATACACAAACCATTTTAGAATCCCAATTAGAAATGTCTCATGAATAATTCTAGTTCACCTAAAGGTGGTCAAGTGAATCTAGAATGGTAGTCATAGCTCTAAGCTTTAATCTAGAGTTCCAAACTCTAATTTTATGTTTATGTCTAACATAAATATTTTGACCTAATAACAAGTATATTGTGTTTATATTTCTAAAGTATCCTAACACAATTGATTAACCTTATTTCAACATTAAGCTATGTGTTCATGCATCTAATACACAAAAGAACATAACTTAGGAGAAGATCAAATATTACCTTAGTAAGCTTGATGCAAGATCTAATCTACTTCTCCTTTGTTGAAATGGTTGGAGAACCTCTAATGTGTGTAAGCTTGACTTCAAGATCCAACCTTATTTTCAATGCTAGCAAGCTTCACTTCAATATCCAATCTTGATTTTTCCTAGATGAAATGTTGTAGAGACCTCACAAGCTTTTCTAAACACTTCTCTAACTTAGGCTAATTTCTCTAAGAATTTGCTTGTATTTGTACTTGTAATTAAAACCTTAATAAAGCTAGTTATTTGTAGCAAAACTTAGACAATTTTTAATCAATAAAAGTTGTAACCAAATTTTAAGAGGGCTTAATGTAATTTGTCAAAATATGTATAATTAGGTGTGACTAATCTCCATTGTCTCCCACTTTAATTTAATCCAATTAAATCAAGCCAATGATTAGGAAATGGATTAGTTAAATGTTTGCCACATTGATTTAATCCAATTAAATAAAGCCAAAACCATCTATTATTACATACTTATATAAGCACTGCATTTTTGCACTAGCCCAATGATGAGCCTCGTATGGAGGCACTACCTGAAAAGTTGCGGAATTCGCGGGAAACGAATGTCGGAAGAAAAAAACTTTAACATTAGCACCTTATCGGATTTGAACTCACTAACTAGCCTCGGGTTCGCTTAGTCAATCTCTGTTTTAAGCCTTAAGCCTTGGCCCAAAAACCCCTGCAATCCATGAAAACCCATTTATCCTCAAAATATAAGCACACACGCCCACACCACACAAAGCCAATACAACCAATCCACAAGGCCCATGCAACCCATCCACAAAGCCCACACGCCCAAGCCTTCCCAAATAATAAAACCCCATAAAAAACACATGTGCCAAATCCCAGCAAAGATTGTAAATCCCTCAAACATGGAAAGAAAATCAAGGCATAATGAAGAGGAGTGGCAGCCACACATAGAAAAAGAATAAGAAGAAACCCTAGCAAGCACAACCAAAAACCCTAGCAAGCACAACTATAAAAAGACAACCAAACCAAACCCTAGCTCCTCTCATTTTTTCACACACATTCACGACAACCTGATAAGAAAACCATTCCTCTCTTACACACACACACACACTCTCTTTTTCCTTCACACATACACGGTAGCAACAAGAAACCCTAAGCTCTATCTCTCTTTCCTAGAATCTTTTCACGCCAAATCACAAACCAAAACCTAGACTTACTCTCTCAACACACACGGCATCATCACACAAAAGGGCAACCCTCAGCGAACTTAAGCCACACACTCATCACCGAACACACACACATAAAAACCGACCAAAACAACTATAATATATAGCCACTAACAAAAGCCCCTTCACTCACGGCATCAACAAGACAAATACAAAGACACACGGCAAGAAACCTAAAGCACACACAACAACTCACCAAACAAACCAGCCGAACAAGTCAAAATAATAGCCATCCACCGAATACACTAATGCCCAAAATACTCCCACCAGCAAACAAAGAACAAAGTAACCCCTAAGCCCCTGATCGAAACATAAACAACTAAAGAAATCCCTCAAACCACAAGCAAACCGTGAACAACGAACAATCAAAACAGTCCCTCAAACCACCAACAATCATGAGTCTGACCACCAAAAATAGTATCAAAAATAGACCACCAAAATACCGACACAGTGACCCAAAAATAGTCCCAAAAATCACCCAAAAACAGTCTAAAAATACCCAAAAACAGCCATTGAAATCAGAGAAAACAACAGCTCGAAAATAGTAAACCGTGAAACAGTGAGCAGAAACATTGAACAAACAAACCAGGAAAACATCAAGCTTTAATCCTTCCGGCGATATCCTAACGCACTCCCGAGAAGCGACTTAAAATGTAAGACCTGAGGGCACCCTTTACTATATCTATTTTGTTGTTCTGGACGTGACATGCTTGGTTGGACGTGAAACACGTCCAGCCGGGCATGCGAGGTCCTATACTAAAAACGGCCAAATCTTTTGGTCGCATCTCCTGTCTTTTATTTTGTTATTTATTTATTATAGTTATTTTGCTGTTCTGGATGCGGCATGCTTGGTTGGACGTGAAATACGTCCAGCCTGGCATGCGAGGTCCTATACTAAAAATGGCCAAATCTTTTGGTCACATCTTATTTCTTCTATTTTGCTATTTACCTTTCTTGTCCATTTATTGTTATTTATCATTCCACACTTAGTTTCGTATTTTATCGTTATTTTATTATTTCACATTTACTTTATTTTTAACTTTTATCTATTACTTCGCATTTACTTTATTGTTCATGTTTATTTATTGTTTCGCGTTCATTTTGTTTTTTACCTTTATTTATTTTTCCACATTTAGTTTCGTTATCCATCTTTTGTTTATTTATCTTATTTTATCATTCTGCTTTTACTCTTGTTTATGTTTTGTTATGTCACTTCACATTTACTTTCATGTCCGTTTACATCGTGTCAATAATTGTGTGTGTCATCCCTTGCGGTATATCGGATGGAAACCCAGACATAAATTCCTAAGCCGAATCTGAATTTATGCATTCTTACATCTTTAGTTATTTATTTTTCATTATGTGCTTAATTATTTGCATTTATTATTAACGTTTTTTTACTGTTCTTATAATTTAAATTATCGTACTTCTTTATTTAATATGTTTTTAGAACTATGTATTTGCTTTTTTTTTTTATTCATGTTTATTGGTATGCTTATTTGAAGTATCTTGCATGTGCTGCATAAGACTTGATTATATCATTGTGTGAACCCGTCCATTATACTGGCATAAGTAAGGGACCATTCCGAACCCAACAGTTTGAGATCTTCCTTTGCGAGGGGTGAGTGCGGCCTTAAATCATTTCCCAGTTCACACTGGGTGGCGACTCCTTTATTCTCCGGTTTAGTCCCCCGCGGGCTACTCCGTACTCCGTAAGCCCAACAGTTTCGTGGTCGCGCCTACAACTTACAAATACCATAATATCCTCAAATGGTAGAGATAATTATGATTTTACAATTAAGCCCTTGTGTAATTATTGAATTAATCCAATTAATCCAATTCGGTGAAAGTAAATAATCAATGTTATCCAATAACACTTGATTATTTTAATTGACAATTATAATATTGAATATTATTATATATAAAAAAATAATCGGTTACCCAAGTGCTCAACGAGTACACTTCATATTGAGACTCTCTAAGTTCAGACACGTTCATCATATAAGCCTAGCTAATATGTACCCAATTCGGCCACCTTTGAATTCACGAAGAACACGAACGAACTTTCTGAACTATACAAGCTGAGGTCATCACATATGTTTAACAATCCCTCCGTCGTAGGCTATCCGAGTTGTGCTTAGGAAACATAGAATATACCATCAAGTTTTCGAGACGCACATCTCATGTCGACATGTCCACGATTCTTCATAACTGATGCGATCCACCCTAGGTGATTGACCGGCGTAAACACACACGTATACGCAAGCATACGTATCATTCAAGTAGTATAAAAATATCGATCCCACGAGGACTTAATTCCTATTGTTGTTATTAATTATTGAATCTATTTATTTACAGATATCTAATTGAGGGAGAAGAGAATGATTTCTTGATTGATTTGGTTAATTGTAGATTTGCTAAATAAATAAATAAATAAAAAGACAAAAGAAAATACTAAGGAAAATAACAAAAGACACAAAAATCTATGGTTGTGAATAATTCTAATATCTTTTAAAAGATGAAGTTATTATTTTATGTTAGTGTAATAAATTAGTTTACTAACCTGGAACACGAAATTATGCAAAAGCCTCTATCGATGGTCAGACGCAAATACCCAGTTTAACCCAAAATTAACTTGTTTCAAAAATGGTTTGAGATACGTCTCAGGAGTGGAAACTCCTTACTCAGCTATCTCTTACCAATTTCACCTTTTTAGTCAAAATAAAAACACAAAAAAATGCAAAATATTTTTGTAATTTTTGAAAATTTTACAATTTTTTTTTATTTTTCGAAAAATTTTGGACTAAAAATAAAAACAACACACAAACTTAAAACAAGATATTAATCAACTAATTTCCTTCCCCAAACCTAAATGAGACATTGTCCCCAATGTCTTAAACAAAAGAAGAAGAGTTTAGAAGATAATACCTGGTTAGCTGAAATTCTACACGAAATTAAAGGTTAAGATCCAGATTAATCCCACGCCTCTTGCCACGATCGTCCTCAGACAAATTTATCTTTGAAAGGATAGGGTCAACTTGTGGTTCATAGGCTATGAGTTGGTCTATTAGATCCGGAGCAGTTCTGGCTGTAAAGAGGAGTTCTTTCAAAGGTTTTGACACGAACCCATTTCTCCGGGCATCATCAAGAAACACACAAAGAAAATCATAAAATCCATCAACGTTAAACAGCCCAATTGGCTTCTGGTGTATGTTTAAGTTCACCCAAGATAACACTATAAATATTTCCTCCAATGTACCCAAGCCACCTGGCAAAGCAATAAAAGCATCAGCACGGTTAATCATTTCTACCAGTCGTTCAGACATACCTGGCACGATCAGTTCCTCTCCGTTTGATGATCCAATAAGATTTTCCTCTGCCAAGGGTTTTGGGATGATTCCCAAAACGTGACTGTATCTTTCCTGTACAACCTTTGAAACGATCCACATTAGTCCAAGATTGCCTCCGTCATATATTAAGTGCATATTCCTTGCAGCTAAGACTCGACCCAATTCCTGTGCTGCTTCTACGTATTGTGGCTTAACACCAACACTACTACCGCAAAACACACATATGTTTTCAACTCGTCTTCTTGAAGTGGCTTCAATTTTTATATATTTCTTTCTTAAATTTGGATGCCTCCAAAGGTGCAATGATGAGTTGAATTTTATAGAACCTGAAAAGGGTGAGTAATAATAACACTAATATCTTCCAAAGGACGTTTGTTATCTAAAAAAAACAAAAGAAATCGTGAAATGTCAAAAAATTTGGATCTTGTCTACGAAAATAAAGATAATTACAACAGAAAAGTAAATCAAAGCAATTAATTAAGGCAATGGAATTGTGTACGCAATACGTCATTCGCTTAGTATAAATTCATTAGGATGCGTCTCAAGAATTAATTCTTTACTCAGCCATCGCTAATGAATTGTCTCTCTTCTTTGCCAATCACCATTCCTTCTGTCTTAAAATGCTCCGTTTGTGCTTTTCCCAACAAAAATAACACACAAAATTAAAAACTCTACAACATGTATACACAAAATATGAAAACAAAAATTACAACAAATTGCATGGGTTGCCTCCCTGCTAGCGCTAAATTTTTCGTCTTCAGCCAGACGTGACTTGAATCCATCTGTCAAGGAGGTTTCAATGTCGTTTTGGATGTCCGATTAAAGACAATCCCGTGAGCGTTGCTTTTGAATGGTCCCTTCCAATGGTAAAGGGGCAAAAATAATTTTGTCTCATTCAGTGCTCGTGCCACCTTTTTACTCATTGTTGCTCCAGTGGTTCCTGCAAAGAAAGAAATAAAATCAGGAGGTCTCGTATGGTGCTTGACTTGGACTGGAAGTTCCATTCTGTCAAGTTTCTGGGTGATATCTTTGATTTGTACTCCCCAAAACAGCGATGTTTCTCCTGAATGCTCTGGATTTTCAATTTGGTCTGACAGTTGCTCCTCAATTTTCTATGCTTCTTGCTCCACCTTTTCTTCACAGATGTATTTGAAAATTTCTGCATTCAGCTCTTCATCTGTCATCTGTGAAATACATGCTTCAAAATTGTCAACCTGAGGATGTAAAAAAATGTCAGATTTTAGGTCTTCATCCTCTGATATGACTGGAATGGATGGTTCAGGAAGATCTTCTTCAAACATCGTTGCAAAGCATGCTCCGAGATCTTCATTTTGAGGATTGAAAGTTTGATCCTCCTTTGTTGGTGCAATTGGTACAAACAGCTCAGCTTCTTTGTCCTTGTCAGAGTCAGAATAATAAAAATCAAATTGAGACTTTGTTGGTTCAGGCTTCTGAACTGATACCTCAGATTCTTGATACTGCTCAGCCTCGTCCTCTGTTATGATGTCATGATGAATCTCAGGATATTGAAAGGCTTCTTCAGTAGTATTTGAATTTGCTCCGTGAGATATGTGATTCAGGTTCTCTGTTAATTGTCTAACTTGATATGTCATTCTTTGTATAGACGCTGCTTGACTCTGAATTTGTGCATCAAATTGAGCTTCCCGTTCTTCGAACCAATCTTTGAGCATGTGAATCAACTGATCTTCCTCTGATGGTTTTGGTTCCTGATGAAGATCGTAGGTAGATGGTGGATAAGATGGAAAATGTGATGATTCTTCGTACCTTGAATGATTTCAATAATTCTGCCACTCTGAAAGGTAAATACATTGATCGCTCGGATAGTTACCATAATATATTACACATCTCCCTATTTCATTATGTTGAGCAAATGTAAAATTGCTTGGTTCTGGCATCCTGTGATAGTTGTTGGGCTGGACAACAGGCCTCAGAAAATCGGACTGTTGCTCCCAGATTTGGGATGTATCTTCTTCTAGTAAAGCTCGAAATCTTTCAATCTCCCAATAATGTTCCATTTTTTTAATCACCTGAAAACAAAATAAAGAAATAAAAATTACAGATAAAAATGAAGAAAATTAGATACAAGTAAATTGGATAGCTTCAAAATTAATAACTCAAGAAAAATAAGTCCCAGGCAACGGCGCCAAAAACTTGACCGGCATAAACACACACGTATAACGCAAGCGTACGTATCGTTCAAGTATTATAAAATTATCGATCCCACGAGGACTTAATTCCTAATATTTTTATTAATTATTGAATCTATTTCTTTACAGATATCTAATTGAGGGAGAAGAGAATGAT
The DNA here is from genome assembly GCA_019454045.1 of Zanthoxylum bungeanum. NCBI lineage: Eukaryota > Viridiplantae > Streptophyta > Magnoliopsida > Sapindales > Rutaceae > Zanthoxylum > Zanthoxylum bungeanum. The sequence continues at coordinate 108,797 of SKCR01028695.1, read as the reverse complement.
TGCTTGATTGATTTGGTTGATTGTAGATTTGCTAAATAAATAAATAAATAAAAAGACAAAAGAAAATACTAAGGAAAATAACAAAAGACACAAAGATCTCGGGTTGTGAATCATTCTAATATCTTTTAAAAGATGAAGTGATTATTTTATGTTTGTGTAATAAATTAGTTTACTAACCTGGAACACGAAATTATGCAAAAGCCTCTGTCGATGGTCAGACGCAAATACCCAGTTTAACCCAATTGAACCATATGTCTATGTCAACCAAATTATCTGGATTCATTAAGTTTAAGTTCCAATTATGGCTACCCCCGCCCGACAGGTATATGTCTATCCTGTAAGGAAATCTATTAAAGGGTTATCTATCCTCAAGGAAGATTGTGGGCTATTAAGTCTAAGGCTGAAACCTAAAATCCCTATGTCTAGTTCATTTTAGATTTACCACATCAATCTTATTGGTGATCAGACAACAAGAAGCATTAAGCTTAAGACTTAATAAGTAAACGTTTAAATTACCCAAACTATAAAATAACCCTTTTATAAACCGGTGATATTAGAATTCATCACAACCCCTAGATAACTAACACATAACTAGGGCTAGTAAAAACTTAAAAGTAAAAGACATAAAGTAAAAATGCTGAAAAGTAATCTAAATAGTAACAGTAAAAGAATTACCTTTCACCCTAGCTGGGGAAGTTACCTCCTCATGGTAAATAGTAAAAACTGTAAAAAGTAGAAAAAATAAATTACTATTATTACAGAACGTAATTAAAATTATTTACAAAAAAAAAAAACTAAAAACTAAAAGAAACTAGAGAGAGAAACTCTATCTTTACATCAAAGAGATGAGAGAGAGTGGTACCACTGAAACTGAAACGTCGAGCTGAATTTATATGCTCGGGTAAGGGGTGCGCGTCGCGACGCCAAGCCCGCATTGCGACGCGCGTTGATCTTCGACACATGTTGCTTGGCTTCGCGAGATCGTGACATGTGGCACTGTTATGTCGGCAGTTGACTTTTTGATGTCGGCAACATGTGATGGCGACACTTGTCCAGGTGCATTTTAGTGTAGATGATGATTGTCGGCATCTTAGGATGATGACACATGGCAAACGCACGTTAGCAGATCTTCTGTGATGGTGACACGTGGCACGGCGCACGTTAGCAAAGTCAAACTTTTCAAATTCTGACCCGTTGACCCGGCGCACGTTAGCATGACCCGGTGCACGTTAGGCGTCGCGACGCTCCCAAAATTACGAAAATGTCATTTTTCCAATTTTCACTGTTTTTGTCCAAATCACCTCCAGAATGTCTTGAAACTTTATTTATCTACAAAATAACACAAAACATATCAAAATATTCACAAAACTCAAGAAACTATAGAAACTATTAGGTTAAATGAGTGGGAAATAGTGATAGATTTACCACTCATCAGTGATCGACTTTGGCCAAAGATTTATGAATTGTGACATTAATCACATGGATACCTAAACCCCTTATGGTACACATACGGGTCGATGGATCCTATCTTGCTTTGCACTTTATTACTGAGTGCATCGGTCCACACCCAAAGAACATCTAGAGTCCAGAACATGAAAGGTTTCTAACATACATGTCATCAAAGTGTGGATGGCATGTATTTCAGAGGATTACATATGCTACTCGACTCGAGGAGATTCCTATTGACGGTGGTGTGTACTTCCAACTATTAGGAATCGTCTGTGAGTCATTCAGTATTCGCTTCAATGAATACTCACATGTCTATACGAGTTTCCAAAACTCATGGTACATCGGGTCAAACTATTGGAACTCCAATTCCAATATTCGACATGTGCTAGTCTAGGTTATAGGAATTCGACCGTATTCCAAAACCAACGACTAGGAATATTTACTTTAAGAATAATTTACACCCAGTATCAAAACTATTCTAAGGTCGATGTCATTTTTAGCATATCTATACATCAATCTAATACATATAATGACAATACCATTAATTAGGTATGGAAAGAAAAATGTAGTTATTTTATTAATAAATAATAAAATATAAAATTCGGATTGGCACTCCAAGCACCAAATCCATCAAACTCCCACTTGCTTAGTGCCAATCTGGATGGTACCATAGTCCCATCACCTCCACATGTTTATCGAATAACTTAGGAGGTAAGGCCTTTGTAAGCGGGTCTGCTATATTGTCTTGTCTTTGAACCTTCAAGACCACTGTATCTTTTCGTTCAATTATCTCTCTAATTACACAGTATTTCATTTCTACATGTTCAGACTTGGATTGCACCCTCGGCTCATTAGCCTGCGCGATGGCTCTGTTATTATCACAGTACAATGGGATCAAATCCGTAATACTAGGCACAACGCCAAGTTCTATGATAAAATTTCTAATTCAAACAGCTTTTTTACCAGCTTTTGAAGCCGCTATAAATTTTGCCTCAGTGGTGGAATCAGCTGTTGAGCCTTGCTTTGAACAATGCCAACTAACAGCACCACCGTTAAGGGTAAATATGTATCCTGATGTAGATTTTCTATCATCTGAATCTCCCTGGAAGTCGGAGTCTATATAACCCTTAACTTGTAGCTCACTTTCTCCATATATCAGAAACTTATCCCCGTTACCTTTAAGATATTTCAGGATATATTTCAGGATATATCATAGGAAGCTTCACTCATATCTTTCCTGGAGAAGTTCTTTCAAAGGTAGGCTTTCACACTTTGCATCATCCCTATATCATTTCCTATGATAAAGATGTCATCTACATACAAGACTAAGAAAACTATCATGCTCCCACTAACTTTCTTATAAACACATGTTTCTTCCTCATTTTTTATGAATCCAGATAATCTAATTATTTCATCAAAACGACGATTCCAGCTTCGGGATGCCTGTTTAAGTCCATAAATAGACTTTTGGAGCTTACAAACCAAGTTTGAAGTCTCACTGGATACGAAACCCTCTAGTTGTTCCATATAGCTATTCTCTTCAATGAATCTATTTATGAAAGCAGTTTTCACATCCATCTGCCATATCTCATAGTCGTGATATGCAGCAATGGCTAAAATAATCCTAATGGATTTTAGCATGGCTACTGGTGAAAAAGTTTCCTCATAGTCAATCCCATGATGTTGAGTGTAACCTTTCGCTACCAGTTGGGCCTTAAAGGTTTCCACATTTCCATCAGTCCCTCACTTCCTTTTGTAAACTCATTTACAACCAATAGATTTAACTCCTTTAGGAAGTTCAACTAAGTCCCAGACTTGATTGGCATGCATTGAATCCATTTAGGATTTCATGGCTTCTTGCCATTTTCCCGAATCGATATCCAATATTGTTTTCTTATACATAGTCGGATTTGTTTCCTCCAAGAGGAGAACATCAAGGCTCACATCAGATGTCAAAAACAATCTATTGGGAGGCCTTGATATTCTATTCGTCTTACGTAGAACCTGTTGTAGGGGTTTTAGGGGCTAAATCCGGTAATGCAGCGGAAACGGTGGAAAATCAAATTTTCCGATTTCAAAAATTTTTCTCGGATTAATTAAATAAACATATTTATTTAATTACCCAATAATTAAATTATGAAATTAAAATTCAATAAATCATATTTAAGTGAATTTACCGAATTGCCCTTACATTTGGTATTTTGTTCATTTTAGTCCGAAATTGATCAAATCAATTTTGAATGATTCTAAATCATTTCTAAGATGAACTTAGCATGTTCAAAACATCAAAACACCAAGAGCAACAAAAATCCCCAAATTTGACTCCTTGGCCGTGAGCCTCCAAAGGGGGGGGGGGGGTTTGTGCATTTTGTGATTTCATGCTTCAAAACACATCAAGATGTAATCCAATCAACATTAAACTTTATATGCATCATATACACATCCTTATACACAACATAAATGAAAAGCCCCAAATTTGGACAATGTCTTAAACCCTAATTTTTCAATTTCTTCAAATTGGACAAATTAGACCAAATTGGTTAAATCAATTACTTCAATCATCATTCTTCCATCCAACAAAGTCTCAACACAATGAAACAACTCAAGATCAAATCTAGGTCATTTAAGAGTGGGTCAACAACTCTAGATTAGCAACAAAGTTTCCAAAACCATAAAAGAATACTTATAACTACACTAGTCACAAGCTTCCTCCATTATACATGCTCAACACTTTCACCAAACATTTATCCATCAAAACACAAGGAATAAAGAATAGAAAAACTCAGGAACATCACAAGATGTTGCCCATGACAAGAGGAACAAATTACTCTCTAATGGAAGGTTGGAAATACTTACTATTTTCCAAGATTTTCCTTGATTTTCTTTTCTTTTCTCTCTACCTTTCTTTGTCTTCTTTACTGGAGTTTAGGTTAGAAAATGTATTATTTTTTTTGGAAATGAAATGAAATGAAAACAATATATACTTGTTGACTAGAAGCCCTTGGCCGAACATGTCACAAGCATATACAAGATTTTTTCATTTCATTTCATTTGACAAAAATTTGATCAACTTGATTTAAATATCTAATAACACTTTATAGATATTTTAATTAAGTCAACAAAGCCAACTAAATCATTTAATCCAAATATCCAATGTTACGATATTTATATTTAATTAATTTAATCATTTAACAATTAAATAATTAATTAATTAATTAAATACAAATATATTAAATATATATATATATATATATATATATATAATATTTACATTAAAAATCAAATATATATATTCATTTAGGATATTAGTTAAATATCTCAATTTGACTATTAATTAATGTGAATTTAAATTAATCAAGTATTAAATGTAAATACACAATAATTAAGCAAATGACTACCGGGTCCCTTTAGCATGTATCTTGCGTTTAACCTTTAAACGACTTTATAAATAATCAATATTATTTATAAATGTTGCTCTAGTGCTCTACGAGTATATTTCATTATTGAGACTCTCTAGATTCAGGTATATCCGTCACGAAATCCAATTTCGTGTCCATAAGTTATCCACCCGTAAATTATGACGATCACGGATAAACTCGCTGAATCATACAGGTCGAGGTCATGGAAAATGTATAATTCCTCCGTCACAGGTATCCGGATAAATCCCAGAGATATAGATGTAAACGTCAAATCTCTATAAGGATTATCCAGTCGACTATTCTAATAGCAATCTCTAAAAGAACATTTAGAACTAGCTTCTAAATTGTACCACGGGCCCATGGATTTTATCTGATTGCTAATCATATGGACTACCTATGCTCTGATACACAGAACTGACGGATCCTATCTTGACACACACAGGACACCCTGAGGATCTATCTACACCCAACGAACATGCGGAGGTCTGATCTTAATAGATCGGTGACGTGACTGCCATCTAAGTGTAGAAGATGTCTCATGTGCCCACAGTGGCATCTCAAGTCTAAGAATCACAAGTGCTACTCAACCCGACAAGATTCTTATTGACGTTGGTGTACCATCCATTAAGAATCTTCGGTGAGTCGTTAAGTGTTTATCCACTATAAACACCTACACGTCTATACGAGTCTCCCTAGACTCATGGTTCATTGAGATAAACCATCGGACCAAGTCTCGATATACGACATGTTCTGGGCTCAACAGATTTGACTAACCGACCCGTGTTAGTGAATCTTGACCAGGAGCTGTATTTGATAATATATATTTAGCAGTGACACTTCCCAATGTCAATTACAAACTATCTTTGTAACTGTGTACTGCATTATATATTATCGGGTCTTTGTCTAATATATACATATCACTAAACCACATTTAGTTTCAATCTAATCGTAATCAGATTGAATACGTATATAAAAACAAGAGGTGCAACCATAAATAAGTAATATTATGGAAAAAAGGATTGTTCATATTCATGAATCAGATATAAATACGGTCCGGATTGGCGCTCTGAGCACCATCCCCAACAATTTCTCCCATTTGCTCTTGTGCCAATCCACGGTATCATATACACATCTCAATGTGTATCGTATACTCATGGCTCTCAAAAGCTCACCTCGCACTTAAGAGGTAGGCAACAAGAAGCAGGTCCGCTATGACATATTGAATTTGTCAAACAAACTCCATCTTTTCCCATAGTCAGCATCATTCGTATTTTGTAGAATCTAAATTATACATTAATATGACACTGATGCTATATCTGTATTGTGCTACAGCTACTGAGTTGTCTAAGTATTCATGGATCAAATCCAAAATACTATGAGGACAACCGGAAGCACAACACCAATATAAAAATTCTAATTTATAAGGTCATTATGCAACTTCGTAAGTCAATACTTCATAAGTTGCATCTAATTCCACTAAATAGTAGAATCCTTCGTGACACTCCCACTGCATCTTTTGTGACTCTTTATGACGTAGATTGTCTAACGTCATAATTAGTCTCAAAACTAATATGACCCTATTGGTTGCAGAATGTATTCTCTATGAATTAGAAACTCGTTCTTAATATCTCAAAGATCACAAAGAACGTGTTTCAAGATCCATCATATGGTCTATAGGATATCAAAATAACTCGTAACAATTACGATTAAATCGATATCTACAATCGCATATTATAAAGTATTATTATGTCATCATCAAATGATACATAAGATTGATTAGACATTTTAATCAATATCTCTTTCGAAAAAGGAATCATCATTTACGAAAGATGAATACTTTATATAAGACACACAATAACTGTCCAACAGTTATACTAACTGTCATACAGATAGCCTAGTTATGTCCTTTATTAGATCATATCTAATGCACGACTAATATGAGTATCTCACAAGTCTCCAAGTTTTATATCATATATATAAAACTTTATATCAAATATAACAGAGACTACTCCCACTGCTTTCACGGAGTAAAGAAGACTTAGGTAAACCTTTTACCTCACAAACATCTCATTATTACTATAATAATGATAATGTTGTTAGGATATATAACACTATAAAGCAATTTGTACGCTCTCACTAACCCTTCAAGCACATATGTATTCTTTATACTTTGACAAGATCAGGCAATCTGACTGATATCAAAAATAGAGAATACAGATTTCCGGAAGACTTATCCGAGTCTACAATAGGCTCTATAAGCTAGCACACTAAACTGCGATCTTAGCAGAACACAAACTCTAGGGCCATTCCAGAATGAACTCTTCAAACAAAGAAATCACAACTGATCTCTTATCTGAATAAGTCATTCAAAAATGCCACTTTACATTCTTTAGCTAAAATGTACAGTTTAATATCAACATTAACCAATATATCTTTAATTGTTCAATTAGTGTGACTAGGGAAAAGTTTCCTCAGAATCTACAATAGATTGCTGAGTATAACTTTTCTCACTGTCATATTGTAAAGGTCAAACCTTTAATAAGCTCACACTGCTTTCGCTGCGCAAACAATTAACACATATCATGAACTAATTCATAATGAAAGCTTAATCAAGTTCAAAACTTGATCGTAGTAAGCTATGAACAATCTTAGATCTATGGTTCAATGGTGAACTTCCAGAATCGATATCAAATATCGCTTCCATTATAAGTTATAGGATAATTTTCTTCAATAAGAAAACAACAAAACAATTAAGTATCAAATACTCGTAAATGATTCTATTATCCTATTGGACTTGTACGGAAGATGTATAAGGGTTGTTTCATCTTATTAATTACGTAGTTCCAATTATAGTTTATCATTCTCACATTTGACTTCAATAAGTCAAGTCCCTTTTTTTACAATAATTAACATCTGATGTTACACACCAAGTAATAAAACGATTTTATTACTTAGGATCATAGGAAAGATATTTTATTAAATAGAATACAATATTCTATAAAATAGAATAAATGATAAACTTTTACTTATACCTCCGAGGTGTAAGTAATTTCCATTATATAACTATTATATAAATAGAAAGATTCAAATCTCAAACTTTTCAAGATTCGGATTTTCTACCTATACATATCATATATGCAACTGTGGAAATTAATGGAACCTAAATTAAAAGGATGAACTAGTGTTACTAGAGCATATCCCTAAGAGTATTGAAACTAATTTGGTAACATTCAATATCAAACGAATCAAATCATATAAGATTCAACTGCTCCCACTACTCAATTCCATCAAGATGGAATCGTGGAAGAATAATATTGAATATGAATCATATTCACTGAATAACCTTAGAACTAATTGCTTTAAATTCATATGTTTGATCATATCATGGATCTTTGAACAATTCAAAGACTTGTTATGAATTTTAAGGATCACGTTTTCAAAAATTTCAGATTGAATATATTTGAACCAGTCAAATATGTCCAATCTGTGTTTCATTAGAACAAACTGAAAGTTCTTGATCATTTCAAGACTTTCAATATTTGTTCCTTCAGAAACACGTAACTAAGTTATGACAATTCATCAACTAAGTTACGAAATAAAGAAAACTATCTTAAACAATTATTATTTATTAAACTACATACATCTAATGTATCAGTTTAATAAATCTGGTGGTCCAATGACAATCATTGGTTAAACGAGATCTTAACCACCTTCCTGAATACAATATTCATTAAATGGATAAGGATGTGTGGTGTGATCTCGTATCAAACCATCCTTTACCATACGGAATAAGCATCTAATGCTTAAGTGATTAAACTCATAAAACACCATTCTAAATTATTTATTTTACCGAATAATTTTTCTTAATGTTTATCTCTACGTCAATGAAACTACTAGTTGTATTTAAAATATATATAACAACTGTTTATTAAGAACAAGTAACGATCCAATAGTCGCAAGTTCCGATATCAAATATCAAAACAATCGTTAACTAATATTTTAAATAACTAGACGGGAGATCTGGTATCCAATACCTATAGTTGTTGTATTGTGAAAATCGATATTTTCTATACACAATTATACGTATCTCCTTTCTTTAGCTTTACTAAACTATTTGCATTCAACTATTCACAACAATTGCAAATAACTGATTAGCAAATTGTGTCAGACACATTGCCTCTAAAGGTCATTAAAGCTAAGAAACGTCATTACTAGATAAACAAATACCTAATGGGGCTTTCTTAATGCCAGTCAAGAATCTCGAGACATGAACTAATTCAAGTCAATTCTTACTACATAAGAAACTATTCTCTCTAAAGTATTATATCCTAAAAGGGATATCTATCTAGATTATCTATCATGACTTAGAAACTAAGTCATTAACCATCTTGATTTTTCAAGAAAATCGGAACAACAGTTCCCGATGGTTTAGACCAATCTAATAATATCCTAGTCCAATAGCATTTAGAACCTATTCTAGAATAACTGCAACCAAGAGTCAAGTCAGATAACATATCAAAATATGTGTGCAGTGAATTAAAAGTTTAATTCTATCTAATATAGATTAAGGAAAACAAACAAGCGGCTATTTCCATAATAATACGCACTGCCTAAGTTATGGAATATTTTAAACTTAGCAGTGCCTCCCACTATTTTACGTAATACTGTAATCCCCAACAGAAAAATGAGAATTCAATAATTAAATCGAATTCCATAATGGGAAGTGGACCCCATGAATACATTTCGACTCACAGCAGAGGCACGGTCTCGCCTACATATATTCACAGGTAGACAACTCATTGTCAATCACTCACTAGTGATTTCTGGGTTTCCGGTCCTGATCGTTTCTCGTTGTCGCTGCTAAGGCAGGCCCACAAGGAGACGTACCATGGTTAAACTCGTCAATGATAAACTCAAGTTACTTGCGTAACCCTGACAGCTAGGGCACGTTCAGGATTCCGCTTTCGCTTGAATTTATCTAGTATCTAATATACATCCGGCATAAATAAATCTCTATCGGCTACATCCTCACAGTAGAGGCACGGTCTCAGATGTAGTCACGGAAAAATATTTATAAACTGTATTGACAAGACGAACCAAGAAACAAGTATTCCAAATACTAGTTACTTCAAAACCTTATTAAGAGGGGATATTCCTCTAAGTGTCATACACCATAAATCTAATCAAATTAGATTATAACATGCATGTATAAGTAAAAAACATGATTAAAAATTGAATCAAACAAGCTAATCATTTTAGGGGGCCTAGAATCAGACTCGCTCTGATACCATTTTGTAGGGGTTTTAGGGGCTAAATCCGGGGTAATGCAGCGGAAATGGTGGAAAATCAAATTTTTTGATTTCAAAAATTTTCCTCGGATTAATTAAATAAACATATTTATTTAATTACCCAATAATCAAATTATGAAATTAAAATTCAATAAATCATATTTAAGTGAATTTACCGAATTGCCCTTACATTTGGTATTTTGTTCATTTTAGTCCGAAATTGATCAAATCAATTTTGAATGATTCTAAATCATTTCTAAGATGAACTTAGCATGTTCAAAACATCAAAACACCAAGAGCAACAACAAAATCCCCAAATTTGACTCATTGGCCGTGAGCCTCACAAAGGGGGGGGGGGGTTTGTGCATTTTGTGATTTCATGCTTCAAAACACATCAAGATGTAATCCAATCAACATTAAACTTTATATGCATCATATACACATCCTTATACACAACATAAATGAAAAGCCCCAAATTTGGACAAGGTCTTAAACCCTAATTTTCAATTTCTTCAAATTGGACAAATTAGACCAAATTGGTTAAATCAATTACTTCAATCATCATTCTTCCATCCAACCAAAGTCTCAACACAATGAAACAACTCAAGATCAAATATAGGTCATTTAAGAGTGGGTCAACAACTCTAGATTAGCAACAAAGTTTCCAAAACCATAAAAGAATACTTATAACTACACTAGTCACAAGCTTCCTCCATTATACATGCTCAACACTTTCACCAAACATTTATCCATCAAAAACACAAGGAATAAAGAATAAAAAAAACTAAGAACATCACAAGATGTTTCCCATGACAAGAGGAACAAATTACTCTCTAATGGAAGGTTGGAAATACTTACTATTTTCCAAGCTTTTCCTTGATTTTCTTTTCTTTTCTCTCTACCTTTCTTTGTCTTCTTTAATGGAGTTAGGTTAGAAAGTGTATTATTTTTTTTGGAAATGAAATGAAATGAAAACAATATATACTTGTTGACTAGAAGCCCTTGGCCGAACATGTCACAAGCATTTACAAGATTTTTTCATTTCAATTTCATTTGACAAAAATTTGATCAACTTGATTTAAATATCTAATAACACTTTATAGATATTTTAATTTAGTCAAAAAAGGCAACTAAATCATTTAATCCAATATCCAAATGTTAAGATATTTATATTTAATTAATTTAATTGTTTAACAATTAAATAAATAATTAATTAATTAAATACAAATATATTAAATATATATATATATATATAATATTTACATTAAATATCAAATATATATATTCATTTAGGATATTAGTCAAATATCAATTTGACTATTAATTAATGTGTATTTAAATTAATCAAGTATCAAATGTAAATACACAATAATTAAGCAAATGACTATCGGGTCCCTTTAGCATGTATCTTGTGTTTAACCTTTAAACGAATTATAAATAATCAATAATATTTATAAATGTTGCTCTAGTGCTCTACGAGTATATTTCATTATTGAGACTCTCTAGATTCAGGTATATCCGTCACGAAATCCAATTTCGTGTCCATAATTTATCCACCCGTAAATTATGACGATCACGGATAAACTCGCTGAATCATAGAGGTCGAGGTCATGACAAATGTATAATTCCTCCGTCACAGGTATCCGAATAAATCCTAGAGATATAGATGTAAACGTCAAATCTCTATAAGGATTATCCAGTCGACTATTCTATTAGCAATCTCTAAAAGAACATTTAGAACTAGCTTCTAAATTGTACCACGGGCCCATGGATTTTATCTGATTGCTAATCATATGGACTACCTATGCTCTGATACACAGAACTGACGGATCATATCTTGACACACACAGGACACCCTGAGGATCTATCTACACCCAACGAACAGACGGAGGTCTGATCTTAATAGATCGGTAACATGACTGCCATCTAAGTGTAGAAGATGTCTCATGTGCCCACAGTGGCATCTCAAGTCTAAGAATCACAAGTGCTACTCAACCCGACAAGATTCTTATTGACGTTGGTGTACCATCCATTAAGAATCTTCGGTGAGTCATTCAGTGTTTATCCACTATAAATACCTACACGTCTATACGAGTCTCCCTAGACTCATGGTTCATTGGGATAAACCATCGGACCAAGTCTCGATATATGACATGTACTGGTCTCAACAGATTTGACTAACCGACCCGTGTTAGTGAATCTTGACCAGGAACTGTATTTGATAATATATATTTAGCAGTGACACTTCCCAATGTCAATTACAAACTATCTTTGTAACTGTGTACTGCATTATATATTATCGGGTCTTTGTCTAATATATACATATCATTAAACCACATTTAGTTTCAATCTAATCGTAATCAGATCGAATACGTATATAAAAACAAGAGGTGCAACCATAAATAAGTAATATTATGGAAAAAATCATTGTTCGTATTCATGAATCAGACATAAATACGGTCCGGATTGGCGCTCTGAGCACCAACCCCAACAACTGTGTTGTAGATCCTTTATCTAATTGATCTCTGGTTCCATCTCAGGTTCCTTAATGTTTGGATCAAACTCATCAAGTTTAATCTTTCTACAATTCACACTTTCTCTCAAAAAATGTTTTTTAAGAAAAGTTTCAAATCGAACAACAAATACATTTCGTTGCTCGGAATCGTAGAATTGATATCCCATGGATTTATCAGGATATACAACGAACCTACATTTATACCCTCTGGGTGCTAGTTTATCCCGCTGCCTAATTCTAACGTATGTAGGACAACCCCAAACCTTTCAATGCCTAAGACTTGGATTTCTACCGAACCATATCTGATAGGGGGTCGTAGAAACATCTTTCGATGGAACCCTATTAAGTATGTAGGCAGCAGTAAGTAAAGCATAACCCCAAAGGTAATAAGGAAGATATGTACAGCTCATCATTGTTTGCACCATATCCAATAAAGTACGATTTCTACGCTCAGACACTCCATTGTGTTGAGGTGTTCCTGGTGAGCTATATTGGGCGAGAATTCCTGACGGGCGTAATCACACGCGTATAACGCAAGTGCACGTATCGTTCAAGTAGTATAAAAAGTATCGATCCCATGAGGACTTAATACCTAAGCTATTAATTTATGAAGCCAAATTTTTACAAGTATCTTGTAGATTGGTTGTTTGTTTGGATGGTGACTTTAAATTTAAAACAAGTAAAAACAACGCGAAAGTAGATTAAATAAAATTCAATATTATTAAACTATTCATGGTTGTGAATCTTTCCAATATCTTTTAAGGATGAAATAGTTATCTCATGTTTGTGTAATATATTGGTTTACTAACCTGGAACACGAAATTATGCAAAAGCCTCTATCGATGGTCAGATACAAATACCCAGTGTAACCTAATTAATCATATGTCTATGTCAACCAAGTTACCTCATTAAGATTAAATTCCAATTATGGTTACCCTGCCCGACATGTATATGTCTATACTGTAAGAAAATCTATTAAAGGGTTATCTATCCTTAAGGAAGATCATGGACTATTAAGTCTAAGGCTGAAACCTAAAATTCCTTTGTCAAGTTTATTTTAAGTTTACCAGATCAATCTTATTAATGGCCAGTTAACAAGAAGCATTAAGCTTAAGACTTAATAAATAAACCTTTCTATTACCCAAACCGTAAAGTAGTCCCTTATAAACCAGTCATATTGGAATTCATCACAACCCCAGATAACGGGTTTAGTTATGACACATATCTAAAGCTAATAAAAGCAATAAAATAAATGACATAAAGTAAATGCTGGAAATTAAAAATGTAAAAGTATAATAAAAGAAAATGTTAGGGTTAGATGATCCACTTTTATTACTTCTATTTAGATATCACCCTTATTATAATATATTAACTTTGCGTGAAATTACCAACCGACCATATAGGCGGTATCCTGATTAAATAAAATTTATAATTAATTCCAACCGACTATACAGGCGGTATCCAGTTTAGTCAGGTTAAAACCAATTTCATTAAGTCCAACCGACCATAAAGGCAGTATCCTTATTAAGTCAGGTATTAAATAGTTTATATATTATAATTAAGGGAGATTAATCTAAATATTAGTAATAAAAGCTTTACCTTTCACCCCAACATGAGGGAGTTACCTCATAATTGCTGAAAAGTAAAAGTAAAAACTGAAAAGTAAAGAAAGGAAAGTATTATTGCGTAAAAGTAAATAAAATTAAATACAGAAAGCTGTAAATAAACAAACAAGATACAATCTTCTTGGAATTCTTAAGGAATTCCTTAGAAGAAAGTATGATTTTACAAATGAAATTCGGCCTCTATTTATAGAAAAATTTTACTTCACGCGTCACGACGCGTGCAACCTTGCGCGTCACGACGCGCTGTGGATTGTTGACACGTGGCTTGAGCTTCGGGAGATAGTGACACATGGCGTCAGCTGAATGATTACCTGAATTATTGGCTCGGAGTCGCGACACATAAGGGTATACGCGTCTTGACTCTAACATCAGCAATGACGTGTTCTATCGGCACCATGGGATGATGACACGTGTCTAGTGCATGTTAGCAGATTCGGCACACGTTAGCAGACGGCTCATTTTAGCACGACATATTTTAGCAAAACAGTGCATTTTAGTAAAACGGCGCATTTTAGTAGGGAATTTATATTTTTGCCTTTTTTGTCCGTTTTCCACTGTTTTGGCCTCGAATTGCCTCCAGAGAGTCCTGTTATTTTATTTATCTACAAAATACCACAAAACACATCAAAATATTCACAGAATTCAAGAAACTATACAAAATATTAAGTTAAATGAGTGAGAAATAGTAATAAATTTACCACTCATCACACCCCCAAACCTAACATTTTGCTAGTCCTCGAGCAAAACAACAAGATAAAATAACATAAACATCTTTAAAATTAAATTAAACTAAGCCACTTTCGTAGGGATCACGGTTGCATTTAGCGTATGCAACAAGCCTTTAAACCACTAGGTGTCCCTAGTGGACGAGTTATAATTTAGCGTATGCAACAAGCCTTTAAACCACTAGGTGTCCCTTGTGGACGAGTTGTAGTCTCGTGAGGGCTTACAGTGACGATACCCACAAACGTCAAACTAAAACTAATGCACACAAAAGCAAAAAGACAAGAGAAAAGAGAATAAAGAAGTTAGTGACTAAACATGTGAAACTTATTTTCCAAGTTAAGAGTTGTTTTCTTTCATTCTAAATTACTGAATAAGTAAATTCTCCGATTATTTTTACAGTTCTCCATACACACAACTAACAAGGTATTAATCAAGTCATTGTGCCCACAATATTCATAAGTGTAGTTGAAAAGAGAGTAATATTTTTGTCCTAAAGTTATATCAGAATTCACATATTTTTTAGCAATGGAATATTTTTCTGATTTTTCTGATTTTTTTTATTTATATACAATATCATCCATCCATGTAACGAGCTTTGGGTCAGTGACTCCCAAACCAGTTGGCTTTATGGCACAAGGTGTTAAGACACCCTTACATACTTAATTACTCGGATTTCAGATAAATATATTTATAACATCTTCGATCCATGTAGCGAACTTTGGGCCAGTGACTCCCAAACCAGTTGGTTTTAGGGCGCTAGGTGTTAAAACACCCATACGGACTTAATAACTCGGATCTCAGACGTTTTTTTTGTCCATAGCTTTTTATATGCTTCCTCCAATTAAACTAGAGCACTGAATATTACAAACTTTTTCAATTACAACTCATGTCCGTATGTTACCATGGATATTGATAATACCTGTCAACTGAGCATATGAAGATCCATTTTAATCAGTTTTATGGAGAATTCACAAATTAAATAATTCAAAAGGAAATAAACAAAAATTAACTTTTTACGAAATAAGTTGAGATACGTCTCAGGAGTGGAAATTCCTTACACAGCTATCTCATACCAATTTCACCTTATTAATCAAGTTAAAAACACAAAATATTTTTTTAATTTTTTGTAAATTTTTTTTAAAAATTTTTGTTGAATTTTTTTTTTTAATTTTTGACTAATAATCAAATAAAAATAACACAATAAAAATAAGATACTAGTCAACTATTCCCTTCCCCCAAACATAAATGAGACATTGTCCCCAATGTCTTAAAAAGTAGAAGAAGAGTTTAGAAACAGTACCTGGTTAGTTGAAATTCTACATCTAAATGAAGAATTAAAGGTTAAGATCCAGATTTATCCGACGCTTCTTACCACGATCATTATCGGACCAATTTATCTTGGAAATGAAAGGGTCAATTTGTGGTTCAAATACTAAGATTTGGTCAATTAAATCTTGGGCAGTTCTGGCAGTAAAGAGGAGTTCTTTTACAGGTTTTGATACGAATCCATTTCTCCGGGCATCATCAAGAAATGCACAAAGAAAATCATAAAATCCATCAGCGTTGAACAGTCCAATTGGTTTATGGTGTATGTTCAAGTTCGCCCAAGATAGTACTGTAAAAATTTCCTCCATCGTACCCAAGGCACCTGACAAAGCAATAAAAGCATCAACATGGTTAATCATTTCCACCAGTCGTTCAAACATACTTGGTACGATCAGTTCTTCTCCGTTTGATGGTCCTATAAGATTCGCCTCCGCCAAAGGTTTTGAGATGATTCCCAAGACTTGACTGCCTCCTTCCTGTACAGCCCTTGAAACAATCCTCATTAGTCCAAAATTACCACCGCCATATACTAAGTGCATATGGGCCAATGACTCCCAAACCAATTGGTTTTAGGGCACTAGGTGTTAAGATACCCTTATATACTAAATTCCTCGGATCTCAGATATATATAAAAAAAAGGTGTCCGATATCTTTAAGCTTTCTTTTTAACCCTTGTAAAGAGCTTTGGGCCAACGACTCCCAGACCAATTGACCCTAGGACACTAAGTATTAAAACACCCCTACAGACTTACTTGCTAAAGAGGCTATGAAAATGAACTTATTTAGCATTACCGTTTACGCGAACAATCACTGCTTATAGAGGTAAGATGTCCGGTTACTAAGTAAAAGCTTTATCGTTATTTATTAAACTAAATCAAGCTCTACCATTTTACGTGAACAATCACTGCTTACTAAGGTAAGATATCCGATTACTAAATAAAAGCATGAATTTTTTAATACATAAATTTCATTGCCTTAAGGTGTTACCTTCAATAAATTAGAGAACTGAATATTACAAAATTTTCACTTACCACCCATAATCATATATTACCATGTTGTTGGTAATATCTATCAGATGGGCATATGAAGATTAAATTTAATCGATGTTATGGAGAATTCACAAATTCATAAAATTTTCATGTTTCGTTAATTAAAAACATCAACGAAACATGAAAATTATCTAGTACATTGTCCCATCCCCAACCAAAATGAGACATTGTCCTCAATGTTTAAAAAAAAAGTAGAGTTTAAAAGATATCACCTGGTTTGTGGAATTGACAATTGCATCTACAACTGAAGATTACAGATTAAGATCCAAATTTACTCTGCATTTTTTGCCACTATCGTTACCAGACCAGTTCAATTTGGAAAGAATAGGGTCGATTTTTGGTTCATAAACTAATAGTGGGTCAATTAAATCATCAGCTTTTCTTGCAGTTAGGAAGACATCTCTTACTGGTTTTGAAATAAACCTATTTCTTTTGGCATCTTCAAGAAGTACAAAAATAAAATCGAAAAATCCATTAACATTAAACAGCCAATGGGTTTTTGGTGAATATTCAAGTTTTCCCATGACGCAACTATGAATATTTCTTCCAACGTTCCTAGCCCACCTGGTAAAGCAATAAAAACATCGACATGATTGATCATTTCAGTGAGTCTTTCAGACATACCTGAGATAATATATTCTTTTCAATTTGATTTTCCGATGATGTTGTCATCTGTTAAGGGTTTTGGAATGATCCCCAAAACTTGACTGCCACCTTCTTGTACAGCCTTTGAAACACACCCCATTTTTCCAAGATTTCCACCGCCATATACTAAGTGTATATTTCTTGCCGCCATAACTCTACCCAATTCTTTTACAGCCTCAACAAATTCTTTTTTAGTTACAGAGCTAGTTCCATAAAATACACAGATATCCGTGACTCGTCATCTTTAAGTTGTCTCCATTTGTGCTATCTCTTTTAGCTAGATGTGTTGAAGAGAGAGACGTGACGAGCTGAATTTAAAGATCCTGAAAATGGTGAGTAATAAATGCACTAATACTTGCAAAATGATAATTATTAGGAAAATAGATCATGAAAGTCAAAAAGTATAGACACTATCGACAAAAATAAAGTAAATCAAAATAGTAATTTAAAGTAAAGGAAATCAAAGTAATAATTTAAAATAATATGTACTGGTAGTTGTGATTATGGCTCACATCTTCCTCTGGTTTTACGTCCAGTAACGACTTGAATGCCCTCTATGGGTCGGAGATAGGCTTCCCATACAATTTTCTTATAAATTGGCAAACAAGGTCTTTTAAAGTCAGATTCCCGAGACTATATTATTGTCTTTCTTTTTGAAATTGTGTATATAACTTGTGAATCTCACGATAAACATATCCACTAGGATGCGTCTCAAGAGTCAATGATATATCATCTAAAGACTCCTTACTCAAGCCATCTATAATGAATTGAATTTTATCTTCGCGATTATCAGACACCATTCCTAAAGAATGACAACGAGTGTTGCATGTGCAGCATGCGCATTTATAACAAACACCTAATTTTTTAGCTCTTCGTTTTTTGGCATAAGTGATTTTCCCTAAACGAGACATGTAAGAAATGAAAGAGTCAGATGACTCACCTGCCAAGCGAACGTTTGCTTCAATTACCCAATGAATATCACTATGAATACCATGAATCATAAGAAGCCTCATTCTTTCTGTGCGTGCTTTGTAAATTTTTGTCAGAGCATTTTGGGGAAGAGAAGGAAAATGTAGTTTTGCGAGAGCTTCTTCCATTCTTTAGTTGTAGGGTATCATTAATTTTAGGAGAATTAAATAATCGAATTTGAGTCATGGAGTACCATTATCCGCTGCTTAACCGGGGTATGAAAATAAAAAGAAAAGACAAAAATGCTGCTAAACTAAGAAAAATGGAAATTAGAAAAATATTAAATAGAAAAGAAAAATAATTTACATCAATCACGGTATATTGGGTTTGAAAGGAGAAAAGACTCTTGAAAATTTGAACACCCCAAAAATGGTTCCGGACGTTGTCCATTCACTTTAAATACATCACCATCCCTAGGATTCTCAATATCAATAGCCCTGTATGGATAAACGTGTTTCACAATAAATAGGCCACTCTATTTGGATTTCAATTTCCAGGAAATAAATGAAGATGAGAATTAAAAAGCAAAAACTTTTGACCAACTTCATATTTTTCGTGAAATTCGACTATCATAAAAGGCCTTAGTTCTGGCTTTAAGAATTTTTGTATTCTCATATGAATCATTCCTTAACTCTTCAAGTTCATTTAATTCAATTTACGTTCATGACTGGCATTTTCAAGGTTTGAATTGAATGTTTTAATAGCCCAATATGCTTTATGCTCAAGTTCTATAGGCAAATGGCAAAGTTTTCCATAAACTAGACGATAGGGTGACATTCCCAAATACGTTTTGAAAGCTGTTCGGTATGCCCAAAGTGCATCAGTTAGTCGAAGAGACCAATCTTTGCGATTTGGGTTGACCGTTTTTTCTAAAATTTGTATAATTTCCCTATTCGCTAGTTCAACTTGACCATTCGTCGAAGGGTGATAAGAGGTGGAAAGGTCGCCCTAAGATCCCATTGTCATTCCTCGGGTCAACATTCTGAGGCAGATGATACTTGTCAAAGCTCCCTCTACCTTTCTCAACCAAGTCAGGTTACTATGCGTAGATCTCATCGGGTTGGGTTCAAAAAATTCTCTAATAACCCAAATCCATCATTCTTTGTGTCGTTGGTTCAGTAGATCAACCTGCTTCATCATGCACAAGCTCAGCCCTTGGGTAAACTCCTGTGCATCACAAGGTCGTGTCCCTTTGTCAAACCCCATCTTTCTCTCTAAACTCTTGGGCCTTTATCATCCATTTTTGACCAAGTGCAATATTCATTCCACCCCTCCCCAGTATTCGAACCCTCAACGGAATGAAAAACCACCATCAACATTTCCTATCATTTTATTACATAAAATATTATAAGTCTCACGACTATCCTATATATTTTTTTTGTAAGTTTTAAAGGAACTGTGATCGCACAAAATCACATATCCACATCTCAGTTTCCTTTAATCTAATTGAATCTTGTAAATAACATCTTGATCTATTTCATCTATCTTTTTGTATTTATAATTGTTGTATCCATAAACGAAATGTGTAGCGCCGTCCCTGCCAATAAAACACGTGTTTGAAATTAAAACATTTTTCCATTTCTCAGTTTCTTTTGATTTTTTAGCCCAAAACATGATGACTTTTCTTAATTTAGAAAAGGGACTGGACAAGCCAACTTTCAATTTGGACTCATATATCCTAAATGGAATTTTTAGCTCACTACTTATAAGGCACGTTATATAAATTTGAAAAAGTTTTTATGTTTTAAGAGCAAAGAATATTTCTGACTTTCTTGAATTCTTACCTTCAATTAGAAAAAGAATTGGAGAGCCTAAATTTCCAAAATGCTCCATTTTATGTGCTGACTTTTTGCTCAAAAGTTTTGAGCCCTTGCAAAGCTTGGACTTAATTAACCAAATAATGAATAGGCGACGTTTGGATTTCAATTGATGCTCAACTTTCCCATATTTTATATTCTTTTCTTTTTCCTTACAATTATATAAGAGGAAGAATCATACAACCCTAATGGGAAAACCCACTTGTGATATTTTATATTCTTTTCTTTTTCCTTACAGTGCTTTATATGTCAAATTCTAATCCTAATACAAAAACATAAATAAATCATAATCTAACACAAATAATGGAGTTATTAATCTCCTTACAATTCCCTTTTTATATTTCCACTTCGAAAATTGATTAAAGCTCCTATAAATACGAATTAGAAGAGAATTAGGAAGCTTGAAGCAGTGAGAAAATTGGGAATGCACGAATCTGGGTCAGCGGATACCGATATCTGCCTTATCGAATCATATAATCCGGCTTATTGGATCTAGTAATCTGGCTTTCCCGAATTTATGGTTTTTAAGCCAAATTTGCTCTCCAAAATCACTACAATAATACAGGCTTTTAGCATCGCCATGATTCAACACTAAAAGAGGATAAATTCGATGTCAAAACTATATGGCGACGTAAAATATCGATGCTAAAGGATGGTCGCTGAAAGTTTTTAGCATCGCTTAAGCTTTATTAACAATAAATATTAAACTCTGCGTCACCGGTTATCGTCGTTGAAATCGATATCCGGTGACGCAGAAAGAACTTTTAACGACACCAGTATAAAGGTAATAACTATTAGCGTCAACATTGTTCTATCGACGCTAAATATATAGATTTAATGGCGACACAAAATCTATAGAAAAATATTAAAAAATAAAATATTATTAAAATATATATATATACTTGCTAATAATTACATATATTTTAATAATACGTTATTTATTTAAATTTTAAAAATTTGAAAAATTATAAAAAAATTAAATATTTTATACTACATAAAAAAGTTTTATTACATTAAATAAAAATATCATGCAGTACGATCGGTCCGGGTCGGTGCTGCGTCTGTCGAACCTGGAGGAACAATGGAGGTCGATCTTGCAGCACTAACATGAGCGAGCGATCTCTCTAAAAGCATCCGCAAGCTCACCATTTGTCGATCGGCTCATCCTTCTCCTTCTCTGGCCGATCCAGCTGGTCTTGAGTAAGCTTCAACTACTCCCTCAAGACAGTGACCTTCTCTAAGGCAACAGTTGAAGCTGACTCAATATACATAATGGGATTTACTCAAAAATACATAATAGGTAAATATATTACTACAATAATAGTGATACATTAGAGAAAATACATACCTTAATTAGTAACACCAAATGTATATATTTTTTGCGTCAAAGTTCATTATCGACGCTAAATGTTGTAATATCTAGTGTCAAATAGTGATAGCTGTTGGGGCGGATGTGGGACCTCCAAGGTCGAATCGGTGCCCCGCACAGCGGAAGTGGGTCTAGCCTATGGACATCAAGTATGGGTGTATTTTTAAATCATTTAATGAAAAACTATATTCCATTACGAGTGTATAGGAAAAAATGGGACTGAATAGGAGTCTGGAAACTCAAAAACGGATAGAAACAAAATTTGGCGCTTGTAGTACACACGGGCGTGTGAACTCACACACGCTACATTGTGCGCGCGCACTGTAGCGCCCAGCAAACAAACTCATTTTTTTTTTCCATTTGTTTTCAAATGTCCTCCAGCTCTCTGGAAACAGCGAGTTGAGAGAAATATGATTTTTAACCCTAAAACCTTCCAACCTTCCCTAAACATGTTCAAACACCCAAAATTAATTTTTAATATCCAAACCAACATCATCACATATTATAGAAAAAAATAATATTTTTTAAAATATCAAATATTTTTACAAAAACATATATTTATTCTAAATACGCACTTGCATAAATTCTGGATCCAAAACACAAACCAAATTAGAATCCCATAATGAAATGACTCATGAACAATTATATGTCACTCAAAGGTGGTCAAATGATTCTAGAATGGTATCCATAGCTCCAAGCTTTATCTAGAGTTTCAAACTCTAATTTTAAATTTATGTCCAACATAAATATTTTGACCCAATCATAAGCAAATTGTGTTTATACTTTCAAAGCATCCATACACAATTAATTAGCCTAATTTCAACATCAAACTATATTATTATGTATCTAATACATAATTCAGCACTATATGTCTCACTAATGATAATTCACTAATGAAAACATAGCTTTTGGAGAATATCAAACTTACCTAGCAAGTTTGATTTCTAGATCCAATATTCCTCTCCTTGTTGAAATGTTGTGGAGAACTTCCAAACTTAGTAAGCTTGACTCCAAGATCCAATTTTGATTCCAATGCTAGCAAATTTCACTCCAAGATCCAATCTCGATTTCTCCTTATTGAAATATTGTAGAGCACTTCCCAAACTTCTCTAAACATTTATTTACTTAAGCTAATTTCTATAGCTCTTGCTTGTTTTTAGCTTTCTCAAGCTTGATTAAAACCTTACTCAAGTTTGCTATTTATAGCAAAACTTAGACAATATTTAATTAATAAAAGTTCAAATCAACTTTCACATGGGCTTAATCTAATTGTCCAAATATGTATAATTGAGTGTGACTAATCACCTTTGTCTACCACTTTGATTTAATCCAATTAAATCAAGATAAAATTTAATTAATAGATTAGTTACATGTCTACCACTTTGATTTAATCCAAATAAATCAAGCCCAATACGCCTATTATTACATATTTATAATTATCAAAATATCCTCAAATGGTAGAGATATTTATGAAATTACGACAAAATACTTGTGTAATTTTAGATTAATCCAATTTATCCAATTGGTTCAAAGTAAATAATCATTGTTATCAAATAATATTTAATTATCTTAGTTGATAATTATAATATCAAATATTATTTCTTATAAAAAACTAATTGGCTGCCCAAGTGCTCAACGAGTACACTTCATATTGTGAGATTCTCTAAGTCTAGACATGTTCGTCATATAAGCCTAGCTCATATGTAAGCAATTCGGCCACCTCTGAATTCACGAAGGACACGAACGACCTTTCTGAACTATACAAGTCGAGGTCATCATATATGTTTAACAATCCCTCCGTCATAGGCTATCCGAGTTGTGCTTAAGAAACATAGGTTTCACCGTCAAATTTTCGAGGTGCATATTTCTTGTCGACATGTCCACGATTCTTTACAACTAATAATAAATCATTTCAGATATATGCAATCCACCATAGGTAATCGGCTTTGGCTAAAGTATCACAAATTGTGACTTATTCCCATGGATAACTAAACCCCTTACGGAACACATATGGGCAGACGGATCCTATCTTGATACACACTTGATTAACGAGTGCATCGGTCTATACCCAACGAACATCTAGCGGTCAGACCATGAAAGATCTCTGACATATATGGCATCAAAGTGTGGAGGATCACACACAAAATCAATGTTATCATATAGTCAAAGGATCATATATGCTACTCGACTCGAGGAGATTTCTATTGACGGTGGTGTGTACTTCCAACTATTAGGAATCACTTGTTAGTCATCCAGTATTCACTCCAACGAATACCCACATGTCTATACGAGCTTCCAAAGCTCATGGTATATCGGGTTAAACCATTAGAACTCCAATTCCAATATATCAATCTAATATGCATAATAACATTACCATCAGTAAAGGTTAGAAATGAAAATGTAGTTATTTTATTAATAAATAATAAAATATAATGCACAATACATTATGCGGATTGACGCTCCAAGCACCAACTCCAACAAACTCCCACATGCTTAGTGCCAATCCGGATGGTACCGTAGTCCCATCTCATCCAAATATTTATCGAATAACTTAGGAGGTAAGGCCTTAGTAAGCGGGTCTGATATGTCTTTTCGTTCAATAATCTCTCTAATCATGCGATATTTTCTTTCCATGTGTTTAGACTTGGAGTGCTCCCTCAGCTTCCTAGCCTGCGCAATGGCTCCACTATTATCACAGTACAATGGGATCAAATTCGTAATATTAGGCACAGTGCCAAGTTATGTGATAGAATTTCTAATCAAAACAGCTGCTTTAGTAGCTTCTGAAGCCGCTATAAATTCTGACTCAGTGGTGGAATCAATTGTTGACCCTTGCTTTGAACATTGCCAACTAACCGCACCGCCATTAAGGGTAAATATATATCCGGATGTAGACTTTCTATCATCTGGATCTCCTTGGAAGTCGGAGTCTATATAACCCTTAATTTATATCTCATCTTCTTCATATATGAGAAATTTATCCTCAGTACCCTTAAGATATTTCAGGATATGTTTCACAGCTATCCAATGATCATTACCCGGATCAGATTGATATCGGCTAGTAACATTAACAACGAAACTGATATCAGGTCTTGTACATAGCATAGTATACATAATGCTTCCAATACAAGAAGCATATGGAAAGTTAGACATTTTAACTCTGTCAGATCGAGGTGTCATTTTCTTCGAAAGATGTATGTCATATCGGAAATGTACATTTACTGTCTTACAGTTGGTAAAACAATATCTTTCTAATATTTTATCTATGTATATCGATTGAGACAACCCTATAAGCTTCCTAACTCTATCTCAGTAGAGCCTTATACCCAATATATAATAAGCTTCACCCATATCTTTCATGGAGAAGTTCTTGCAAAGGTATGCTTTCACACTTTGCATCAATCATATATCATTCCCAATGATAAAGATATCGTCTACATACAAAATAAGGAATATTATCATGCTCCCACTAACTTTCTTATAAACACACGGTTCTTCCTCATTTTTTATGAATCGAGATAGTCTAATTATCTCATCAAAATAATGATTCCAGCTTTAAGATGCCTATTTAAGTCCATAAATAGACTTCTAGAGCTTACAAACCAAGTTTGAAGTCTCACTGGATACGCAACCCTCTGGTTGTTCCATATAGATATCCTCCTCGAGGAATCCATTTAGGAAAGTGATTTTCACATCCATATCCCATATCTCATAGTCATGATATATAGCAATGGTTAAAAGAACCCTAATGGATTTTAGCATGGATACTGGTGAAAAAGTTTCTTCATAGTCAATCCCTGGACATTGAGTGTAACCTTTAGCTACCAGTAAGGCCTTAAATGTTTCCAGCTTTCCATTGGGCCTTCGCTTCCTTTTATAAACACATTTATAACTAACGGGTTTAACTCCTTTAGGAAGTTCAACTAAGTCACAGACTTGATTGTCATGTATAGAATCCATCTCGAACTTCATGGCTTCCTGCCATTTTCCCTAAATGATATCCAATATCGTTTCTTTATACGTAGTCGGATCTGTTTCCTCGAAGAGGAGAATATCAAGGCTTGCATCAAATGTTAAAAATAGTCTCTCATGAGGCCTTGATATTCTATTCGACTAACGTATAACCTGTGTTGTAGTTCTTTCACCTAAATTGATCTTTGGTTCCATCTCAAGTTCCTTAATGTTGGGATCAAACTCATCAAGTTCAATCTTTCTACAATTCCTAATTTCTCTCAAAAATTCATTTTCAAGAAAAGTGATAAAACGAGCAATAATTACATTTCGTTACTCAAAATCATAGAATTGATATCCCAAAGAATTTTCAAGATATCCAACGAACTTGTACTTATACCCCCTGGGTGCTAGTTTATCCCGTTGCGCAATTCTAACATATGTAGGACAACCCAAAATTTTAAATATCTAAGACTTGGATTTCTATCGTACCATATCTGATATGGGGTCGTAGAAACAGTTTTCGATGGAACCTTATTAAGTATGTGGACAGAAGTTAGTAAAGCGTAACCCCAAAGGTAATATGGAAGATCTGTATAGCACATCATAGATTGCACCATATCCAATAAAGTACGATTTCTCCGCTCAGACACACCATTATGTTGAGGAGTTCCTAGTTGGCTATATTGGGCGAGAATCTCATTCTCCCTTAAATAACTTCTAAATTCGTCAGTCATGAATTCACCACCTCGATCTGATCGAAGACACTTGATGAATTTCCATGTTTATTTTTCTACTTTGTTTAGGAATATTTTGAATTTTTAAAATTTTTCCGATTTATGTCTCATCAAATAGACATATCCATATCTTGAATTATCATCCGTGAAAGTCATGAAGTATATTGAAACATCATGAGCGGCATGATTTAATGGACCACACACATCAGTGTGTATTAGCTCCAATAAATCTTTAGCATGGTGTCTAACACCAAGAAATGAGGCCTTTGTCATTTTCTTTTGGATAAATGACTCACAAATCAGATAAGGATATAATGTAAGATTTTCAATCAAATCATCCTTAACCAATTTTGATAGACGTCTAACACCTATGTGGCCCAATCTCATATGCTATAATTCATTAATTTAATTCAGATCTTTTACTTGTATTCCAAAACATAGTGACCATTAGATAAAGAACATTCACATATCAAATAATTGTCTTTATCATATAAACATAAAGCACCATCTTTAATGTTTATTTTATATCCCTCTTTATCCAATATCGAAAATGATATTATCAATCTGATATGGGAGGGTACATAATAACAGTCATGTAAAAATAATGTACATCCCTTAGGGAGATTTAGAACAACCATTCCTATGGCCTTGATATCCAATGTCTCACAATTCCCAATTCTAACATAGATATCCTCTTTGTGCAGCCTTTTCTAACCCTCATGACCTGTATGGAGTTGCAAATATGAGTGGGACTACCGGTGTCTAACACTCATCCACTACTTGCATCTAAGGCTACTGAGATGTCAATAATAGGAAAAATACAAAACGTACATGAGGGTCCTGCCTTTCCTTTTAGCTCTGGACAGTCTTTCTTCCAGTGTCTAGACTTCTTCCAGTGTAGACATATATCACGAGCTACTTGTGGTCTTGTAGTCTTGTGCTTCTTTGAGTTTTTCTTTGATATATTTTTCTTTCCCATTTTGATTTTCTTCGATTTTCTTGAAGTTTTTGAAGAACTTGTTCCACCATGGAGGTACAAAGTGTGATTACGTTTCTTCAAATCATGCTCTTCCGTGCGTAATATGTTATGAAGTTATTCATAATTGGCTTACATCGAATGCATATGAAAATTTGACACAAAGTCAGCATAAGTACCGGCCAAAGAAGATAAAATCAAATTACGGCCTAGCCGTTCATCAATCATTATGCCATGTAGTTTCAAATATCGGATCTGATCTATCATATTCAAAACCTAGATGCTGACAGCTCCTCCATCCTTGAACGTAGCATGGAATAATTCTTTAACTCTCCGATATATTTCAATTTCTTGATTTTCCTCGAACAACTCTTTAAGTGTTCTCATAATGCTCCAAGCATCAGGTACATCTATATACTATCTTAGCAAATCTGGAACTATCAATCCTAAAATGTAGGATTTCACCGTTAGGTTATCATCCTTCAATTTTTCAAAAGTCTCTCGCTCTTCGGGAGTGGAACCGGGATCAATCTCAATAAGTAATGGATTGAGCGTCACATAGCTCAAATTCTCTGACTCCAAGACAAGGCGAATGTTCATTTCCCACTCAAAGTGGTTCTCGACTCCTTTCAATTTATTAGAGTCCAAAACTCGCACTAATGAATGTGCGACAACCATCTACAAGATGACAATTAAACATTAGTATAACATTTTTCATTTCAATATAAAAACACTAATACGACTATGAAATTTTAAATCTATTAGTGTCATCTCACTACTTTACGTAATTTTGTAATCACCCTCAACGAAAAAATAAAAATCAAATTTTATAGCAAGAAGTGGATCCCATGACATTTACTCCAGTCTCATAATAATGACGGTCTTGGCCTTCATAAACTCATTAGGTAGACCTCAAAGGTCAATCACATTCATGTGACTCCTAAGTTTGGTGTTGAACCGTTTCTTATCCTCACAATAATGACAACATTGGATTAAGACGTGTTCCAGGTGTATACTTGTCAATGTGCACTAATGAGCTTCGTAAGTATACCCTCACAATAATGACGGTATTGGGTGACTACGTTAACTCATCACGCTACATCTAATTTTTTACCGGAGCGACCTAAGTTCTGAGCACTTATATCCTCACAATAATGACGGTATTGAGCATACATAGTAAGAAGTCATTCATATCCGTATTGATAAGACGGATAAAATTATTCATTCCATCTAATACAATTGCGGATGAATTTATACTTTTAAATGTGACTTTTACTTTGAATATATATTATTGTATTATATAAGATCAATTTTTTTAAAAAAATTAAATTAAAATAGTCCAACGATTGCAATAAAATACATTTGATTGTGCGCCTATAACATCATGGTGACATCAACGGTGATGCTAATTGTGCCACCCCAAATCCATTGGATTCAAAAAAGTAAATGAATTTTGAGAGGTCTAAACTTCATCATATTCCCTTTCAAAAGGAATAAGAAAAGGAAAAAAATCAATAAATTCAAATTATTTCACAAAGATGGGTTGAATTTCCGTTTTAATTTATTTATTGAAATATTGTTAACATCAAATTATTTCACTTAGAATTTGAAACCGTGATCTATTAGTTCCATAACAAGCAACTAAGTTATCATTTGGATATATATATATATATATATATATATATATTATTTCACAATAAGATTTTATTTGATATTTTGAAATTATAAATTAAAAAAATACTTTTACTTAAATATAAGTTTTAATCGTGAAATAAAACGATAGTGTTTATTAAATATAATTTTAAAGTTAATGATTTAGACGAAATAGCTTGTAAGAGTAATATAGATGTTCATCAAACAATTTAAGAGTAAAATCGCCTTAATTTTAAAGTATAATTTCGAAATTGTACCAACCACTTTATAATCGTAGGAACTCATTAACTTGTAAAATATTACAAATATTTACTGAACATTTTATAGTTATGAGTATTAATTAGCTTAATTGATAAAACTTTTCAACGTCGTACAGAAAATATAGGATTTGAACTTTCCTCACGTGAGCTAAAAGCTAATTAGGTTGCCATCAACCAAAAAAAAAAAAAAAAAAATTAGTACTTTCATCTTTTAGACAACTCTATCAAATGGAACCTAAACAGAAATCGAGAATGATAGACAATTATAAAATAATTTTTGAGAATGGTGATAGAGTCACGGCCTTTGCATTTCGTATGTGATGTGATTATAAATAATGTGTTACTTTAACTAGTTAGATGCTATTTGGGTTGGTTTGTAATTTATGTTAAAAAATAAAATTGTGAAATATATGTAGCACAAAGCTTATAATATCGGACTAGTAAGTTGAATCATTACAAATAATATCGGAATTATTTTTTATCATAAATATGAAGACTTTCGGCCCCTAAAGGGGTAGAATACGACATCCTAAAATGTATTTTGGATGAGCTTTCAATCCAAACCGAGAATAAAATCATAGGAATAAAATCGTGAGAATAGATATAACGAAAATAAATAATATCTAACTAGCGGAGGAGGTGATTACAAAACTTGCTACAAAGTAAAATTTACAACTTACAAATTTCAAACGTCTGCCAAATACTCACCACTATAAATACAACCCATTTCGTTTATAGGATTTAATGTAGTTTGTTAACTTGAAGAAACAACGGGAAAAAATAAAAGGGTATTGGTGGGTTTTAGTTGTAAAATAATAAAGAGTGTTAATGGAGAGTGGCAGTGTTGAAAGAGCCTCTAGCAGTTTACATATATGGAGGAACAGTACCAAGTCTTCAAGAGAAGAAGATGATGATGAAGAAGCTCTAAAATGGGCTGCACTTGAGAAATTGCCAACTTATGAACGTTTGAAGAAAGGGATACTGACAACTTCAAGTGGTGATGCTACTGAAATTGATGTGAACAATCTTGGATTGCAAGAAAGGGAGCAGTTGATTAAAAGATTGGTCACAGTTGTTGAAGTTGATAATGAGAAGCTCTTGTTGAAGCTCAAGAACCGTATTGATAGGTAATTTTTTTTTTTTTTTATCTTGTTTTTTCTTGACAGCCAAACAGGATGATTTTCTTTGTTCTGGGATTGTTCTCAGAGTTGGAATTGAGCTTCCGAAAATTGAAGTTCGGTTTGAGCATTTGAATATTGAAGCTGAAGCACATGCAGGAAGTAGAGCATTGCCTACATTCTTTAACTTCTCTGTCAACATAATTGAGGTAGCATCTTGCATAAATGGTAAATCACTAGTTTTATAAATTTGTTCTTGCTTTAAAACTATAACAAACTGCATATTTTTGAAGGGTTTCTTGAGCAATTTACATATTATTCCAAATAGAAAGAAGCACATGACAATCCTGAAAGATGTCAGTGGAATCATAAAGCCGGGCAGGTGAGAATTAAACTCCTATTATTTCTTGAATATGTGAGTTGTTATCTCAAACTCTGTTCATTTCTTTTGTTGCAGAACGACATTGCTTTTGGGTCCTCCAGGTTCCGGAAAGACGACACTATTGTTGGCTTTGGCAGGGAAGCTTGATCCTAGTCTAGAGGTGAATTTTATACAACTACAGCATTCATTAGTATGTGGTGCATTTGAGCTTATTCCTAATGTCAGAAGCGAAACGTGTCGTGTAGTTTTCGGGTAGGGTGACATACAATGGCCACGACATGCATGAATTTGTACCCCAGAGAACGGCTGCTTATATATGTCAACATGATGTTCATATAGGAGAAATGACAGTGAGAGAAACCTTGGCTTTCTCTGCTAGATGCCAAGGGGTTGGATCCCGTTATGGTTCGTTGCATATTATCTTTTATTTTCCTGTAGATCATAAAATTTAGATATGTAGAAGATTTACACATTAAAAAGTCATTGCCTTTGTTAAATGCAGACATGTTATTGGAATTGGCCAGAAGAGAGAAAGCAGCAGATATTAAACCTGATCCTGATATTGATATCTTCATGAAGGTGAAAGAAGATTTTAAATGCTTTTTGTTCATTAGCCAGCAGATATTAAGCAATGCTCTAAATGGTGACAGGCAATAGCAACAGAAGGCCAAGAAGCCAATGTAGTAACGGATTATGTTCTAAAAGTAAAATCTCTGTAAATCACTCTAGCTAACATTACAACTTAGTTTTATCATAATGTCACTATTTTAATCACTTCTACTCAAAATTTTTTAAAGGTTTTAGGACTGGATGTCTGTGCTGATACTATGGTAGGTGATGAAATGTTAAGAGGTATATCAGGAGGACAAAGGAAGCGAGTTACGGCAGGTAATTGCCAAACTTATTAATTCATTTGTTTAGTAAAGAACAGATACAAATTTATTTATTATCCATTTTAAGATGAGCAATGAAAATTTATAGGAATTGATTCACAGGTGAAATGCTAGTCGGACCAGCAAAGGCTATGTTCATGGATGAGATTTCTACTGGTTTGGACAGTTCAACAACTTTCCAAATAGTGAACTCTATCCGGCAATATGTTAGCATCTTTAGTGGAACCGCTTTGATCTCTCTCCTACAGCCAGCGCCTGAGACTTATGATCTCTTCGATGATATTATCCTTCTATCTGATGGCCAGATAGTGTACCAAGGTCCACGCGAGCAAGTGCTACACTTTTTTGAATATATGGGATTCAAATGTCCTGAAAGAAAAGGAGTTGCTGACTTCTTGCAAGAGGTAAGTCCTGATAAATGGTATGACAAGGAAAGTTGTTTTAACATTGACATTCCTTGCATGAACGTTCTTATATTTAATATTCATGATTAACAAAATGTTGCAGGTGACATCAAGGAAAGATCAGGAGCAGTATTGGGTGCGAAAGGAGGAGCCTTACAGGTTTGTCACAGTTAACGAATTCTCCGAGGCATTCTCATCATTCCACGTGGGACTGAAACTTGAAGAAGAGATTGGAACTCCGTTTGATAAGAGAAAAAGCCACCCAGCTGCTTTGACGAAAAAAATGTATGGTGTTAGCAAGAAGGAGTTGTTGAAAGCTTGCATCTCTAGAGAGCTTTTGTTAATGAAGAGGAACTCATTTGTTTACTTCTTCAGACTTATCCAAGTCAGTATTAACTTTATTTCATATTGTTTCTTTTCTTTTAAGCAAAAATGAATATATTGATTGTTTTCTTTCCGATCTTAGATTACCATCATGGCAATAATTACTATGACGCTCTTCCTGCGGACTCAGATGCAACGAGATTCAGCAACCGATGGAGTAGTTTACACGGGTGCCACTTTCTTCACTGTTTTCACAATCATGATCAACGCGATTCAAGAGATTTCTATGACTGTTGCAAAGCTTCCTGTCTTCTACAAGCAAAGAGACCTCCGGTTCTATCCATCATGGGCATATTCTCTTCCGACATGGATCCTCAAGATACCCATCTCATCCGTAGAGGCTGCTGTTTGGGTATTCATATCTTATTATGTAATTGGGTTTGATCCCAATGTCGAAAGGTAAGAAGAAAAAAATGTGGCGAGTTTGCCAATAACAAGTGAAGATTTGTTGAACATGTTTGATCTATTAATTGAACTATTTTACTTGCCGATTTACTTACTGCAGGTTGTTGAGGCAGTACTTGCTGCTCTTGTTTGTTAGCCAGATGGCTTCTGGACTGTTCCGGTTGATTGCAGCAATAGGCAGGAACATGATTGTTGCTAAGAATTTGGGTTCACTTATGTTGTTCTTTCTTTTAGCATTGGGTGGATTTGTCCTTTCACGAGGTATATAAAAAGTGTATATATGTAAAATACACTAATTACTTTCGTTATCAAAATTTAATTGTATACACTTCCATTTCTTTGTTTAATTGTACAGATGACATCAAGAAATGGTGGATATGGGCATACTGGTGTTCACCTTTAATGTATGCACAAAATGCAATCATGGTTAACGAGTTTCTTGGGAGTAGTTGGAGAAAGGTAATGCCTCTCAATGAGCCTAGTGAATTTTGTTTGTTTGTCACTTAGTAAAATGATGGTCTGAAAAATTTTCTTATCAAAGATTCCCCCAAACTCAATTGAACCACTTGGAGTGCAAGTTCTGCAGTCTCGTGGATTCTTCCTAGATGCATATTGGTATTGGATAGGATCAGGAGCTTTGATTGGTTTTATTCTACTGTTTAACTTCGGTTTCACTCTAGCTCTCTCCTTTCTCAACAGTGAGTATATTTAGTTTCTTCACTTTCATCACATCTAAAACAAAGAGATTATGTTCTAATTTTGTGCTAATATATGTGCAGAATTTGATAAGCCTCAGGCAGTTATATTAGAGGAATCTGAAAGTAAAGTGCAAGATAACAAAACTGAAGGAACCATTCACAAATCTCATTCAGGTGATCAATCTTGTTATAAAATTTGTGTATGTATGCATGTGGTATTTTGTACTATGCTATGCTGTTAAGGCACTGCCTAAGTGGCACTTGGGTGAGTTTTTCAAACAGCTGCTTAGGCGGCTATAGGTGGTGCTTAGGTATTTTAAGTTATAACTCTTTATATATTAGAAAAAAATTCTGCATGCTTGATTATTTGATCCACCCTTTGAATAATCAATGGCTATTCTTGGGCGACGCTTAGGCGGATTGAACTACTAAAACGCATTGCCCCGCCTACCGCCTTTTACAATATAGGTACCATGTCTCTTCCATGATTAATCCTATGCCAATCTTATTTTGATTGACATTTAGGAAGGAGAGATGACATAAGGAGGAGAAACTCCTCTTCCAAGTCCTTATCCTTGACGGAAGCAGATGTTGAGGACAATCATCACAAGAAAAGAGGAATGCTTCTTCCATTTAATCCATATTCTATCACCTTTGATGAAATTTCATACTCTGTTGACATGCCTCAGGTATCATTACATTCAACAAATATTAGTTTATACCAATGGAATGTAGCCCTGACAGATGACTAATTGGTTAGACTCAACGTTGCAGGAAATGAAGCTTCAAGGAGTTTCTGAAGACAAATTAGTGCTTTTGGACCATGTGAGTGGTGCTTTTAGGCCCGGTGTTCTTACAGCTTTGATGGGTGTTAGTGGTGCTGGTAAAACCACTTTGATGGATGTGTTGGCCGGTAGAAAAACTGGTGGATATATAACTGGGAACATCACAATCTCCGGGTACCCTAAGAAGCAAGAAACATTTGCTCGTATTTCTGGATACTGTGAGCAAAATGATATCCACTCTCCTCATGTTACTGTGTACGAGTCCTTGCTCTACTCAGCCTGGCTTCGATTATCCTCTGAAATTGATTCTCAAACCAGAAAGGTTGGCACTTCTCCTTTTGTCATTGAGAGCTGATAATTAGTTGAATCCTTGAGTACATATTTTGCAATGGTTATACTAGTTTATATTTCACCCATGAATTGCAGATGTTTATTGAAGAAGTCATGGAGCTTGTGGAATTGGCCCCACTGAGACAAGCATTGGTTGGTTTTTCGGGAGTAACTGGTTTGTCGACAGAGCAGCGCAAGAGGCTTACCATTGCAGTTGAGCTTGTTGCAAACCCCTCAATCATATTTATGGATGAGCCAACTTCAGGGCTAGATGCAAGAGCTGCAGCAATTGTTATGAGAACAGTCAGGAACACAGTGGATACTGGAAGAACGGTAGTATGCACCATCCATCAACCAAGTATCGACATCTTTGAAGCTTTTGATGAGGTGAGAAATGTTAATCCATAACTAAAGAGTTACGCGAGTTTTTACTCTATTGGTGTGTTCAACATATTTTACCTGGCATTGTAGCTGTTTCTATTGAAGCGAGGGGGAGAAGAGATATACGTTGGGCCATTAGGTCATCATTCTACTAATCTTATATATTATTTTGAGGTATGATATGATGGACATTCACAGACCTGAAATAATGAAAATTTAACTTCAAATTACAATATGATAGGACATATATAAATTACATTAGGAACTAGCTAATGCTTGTATATTTCTTTTTGCAAGAGTATTGAAGGTGTTAACAAAATGAAAGACGGATACAATCCAGCAACTTGGATGTTGGAAGTTACCGCTTTATCCCAGGAAATAGCTTTGGGGATTGATTTTGCTAATATTTACAGAAACTCAGAACTTTACAAGTAAGTTTATAATGAAGTTTTAGGCAATAGTATTAGACCAAAATCAATATAACATTTTTGTTGTTACCTTATGATTGTTGCTAATGTGTGTTATATGCTTCAGGAGAAACAAAGAACTAATAAAAGATTTAAGTGAGCCAGCTTCTGGTTCAAAGGATCTATATTTTGCTACTCAGTACTCGCAATCATTTTTTACTCAAAGTCTGGTTTGCTTATGGAAACAGCATTGGTCATACTGGCGCAATCCACCATACAATGGAGTTAGATTTCTGTTCACAACCTTGATAGCATTTACATTTGGGACAATGTTCTGGAACCTAGGCAGTAAGATGTGAGTTAACATTTTGAAACATTAAAGTATTGTACTTCAGTCTTACTAAAATTTTTGACATTCCAAATGTTACAGGAATACACAACAAGAACTTTTTAATGCAATGGGTTCTATGTATGCTGCGATTCTCATCCTCGGCGTCCCAAATGCTGAATCTGTGCAGCCAGTAATAGCTGTTGAAAGATCAGTCTTCTATAGAGAAAGAGCTGCCGGAATGTATTCAGCCATGCCATATGCCTTGGCACAAGTAGCCTATTTCACAGCTTACATACAATTAATCTGAAATTAATTGTGTATCTACTGATTATTTATTAACCGAATTTTCTTTTATTAATTGCAGGTTATGATTGAGATTCCTTATATATTTGTTCAGACTATTGTATATAGCGTAATTGTCTATGGAATGATTGGATTCGAATGGACTGCAGCCAAGTTCTTTTGGTATATATTCTTCATGTACTTCACGCTATTTTTCTTCACCTTGTTTGGCATGACGGCTGTGGCTATGACACCAAATCAGGACATTGCTGCCATTGTTTCTGCTGCATTTTTCGGAATATGGAACCTCTTTTCTGGGTTCATCATCCCAAAAACAGTAAGCATCCACAGCCAATTATTTATTTTAAAAACTAACTTTCCTTTAACTACACACATTCAATAATTATTTTATTTTATTTTATTTTTTGATTAACAGAGGATTCCTGTATGGTGGAGATGGTACTATTGGTTATGTCCAGTGTCTTGGACATTGAATGGATTGGTTTCTTCACAATTTGGAGATATACAAGACAGACTCGAGTCTGGCGCGACAGTGGAACAATTTTTGAAAACTTATTTTGGTTTTAGGCATGATTTTATTGCTGCTGTTGCAGTTGTTGCTGTTGCATTCACAGTGCTCTTTGCCCTTATTTTTGCTCTAGGAATTAAGGTATTTAATTTTCAGAGGCGATAGAAAATTTATGTAATTTTATTTTTCCGTATACACTTCAAGTACCTTCACACCCATTTTATACTCTATTATTGTTATATTAAAACATTTAAGTTTAATAATAATGCATTATTATTATTGTTGTTGTTGTTGAAACCAAATTCTCGTCCAGATTATAAATAGGGTTCTTTTGCCCACAAGTTGAATTTGTATTTTTTTTAGAGGTACTCCGTACGTCTTTAACCTTACCTTCCTTACAAGCTGCAAAATAGAAAATGATCAGAGAGTTCTGGGGTTTTTACCAACAAAACCCCCCATCTGATACTAGATTTAGCAAGGATTTTGTATACAGGAACCAACAGAGAAAGATATAATTTTGTAGGGGTGGTAATCTGGATTGAGATTCGTTTATTCATTTGATTCGATTAACTTTAAAAAGAATATGGAATTAGTAAAATGGATTCGTTTAATAAATGGATCAATTCTATTCGATTAGCTTATTAAACGAATTGAATACGAATTTGAGTTCACTAATTCATTTATTTGGTTATGATTCGTTTTTCAATTTTCTTTTACTAGTAGTTTTTTTTCAATTAAGATTCGAGAAATTATTGTCAATTATCACATATAAAATAATATTGTCTATATTTGATGAGTCATTTTTAATAAATTTATTACTTGTATATTTCATATGTATATATTTATTATGGGTGATCAGGGTTTCGGGTCAAATCGTAGCCCAACCCGAACCGCACCACGTGGTTTGAAAAAAACTTAAAAATGATTTCGGGTCAATCGGAATCGAACCGTAAATTTCGGGTCGGTGTGCGGTTTTGACCCAACCGCGACTCAAACCGCCCAAAACCGCAAATTTTGACTCAAACCGCGACCTGAACCGCCTAAACCGCATTCAAATTAGATATTATTTTGTATTTTTCTTATTTTTTAACCATGAAATTTAAGATATTTAATTATCATATGACAATATGCAATGTATAAATGAAAATTATGTATTTTTTCTCTTCAATTATTATGTGAAAACACACAAAATTTCCTTAAAAAAATTATAATCCAAACCGCCGACCCGAACCACCCAAACCGCTAAACCGCCAACACGAACCGCCGCTGTTTTCCTTATCAAATTTGCAGTTTCGGTTTCTAATTTCCCAAACCGCCAACCTGCACGGTTTGAAGTGAAAAACGAAAAAACCGAACCGAACCGCACCGCGAATACCCTTATGAAGAATTAATATAAATAAATTACGTTATAGAGTGATGTCAAGATTAAACAAATATTCGTATTCGAGATAATTAAATGTTATTCCGGTATTTTTAGCTTACTCACATACATAAGCAAAGGCGCCATGGCGCCACTTGAAGGAAATAAAGATGGTGCCATGACGCCTTTGATGTTGAATATGGGTGGCGCCATGGCGCCATCTTTATTTCCTTCAAGTGGCACCATCTTTATTTCCTTCAAGTGGCGCCATGGCGCCTTTGCTTATGTATGTGGGTGGCGCCATGGCACCATCTCCTTTGTGTTAAGTATGTAACTTTGGCGCCATGGTGCCAATGCTCCCATGCTTGTCCTGTGTTCCCGAAAGTTCCCAAAACACGTGTAATTGTTCCTAGATCCATGTATTAATACTCCTACAAAAAAAACATGAAATAAACTATAAATAACATTTAATTATCTCGAAATATAAAAAAAGAGTTAGCTAAAAATGCCGTAATAAGTGGGTATAAACCACACTTATCAAACACCCCCAAACTTAAGGTTTTGCTAGTCCCGAGCAAAATGTAAAATAAAAACTAAAGTCAAATTAAAAATAACTAAATTAACTAAGCCACTTTCGTAGGGAACACGATTGCATTTAGCGTATGCAACAAGCCTTTAAACCCCTAGGCGGCCCTAGTGGACGAGTTATAGTCTCGTGAGGGTTTACAGTGACGACACCCACAAACATCATTCACACACAATCATGCAAAAATATAAAAATAACAAAACATAGTCCCGATAGTTAAGCATAAATTTATCCTCAAAGAAAGCTTATAAATGAAATTATGGAACCTTCAAAGTACACAATTGCAACTCGAATCCAAATTCTTGAGTAAATCATCTAAGCTAGACTCATAGTGTGTGTGTGTGTAAAGGTTCGGTCACAGCTTTGATTCCTAAGTAGGCCAACTCAATGATTTCGTTTAAAAATTAGAATCGATGGGTCAAACCAACCTAGATATCTCAATTATGCTCTGTAATTGCTTTATTTCGTACTCAGTATGGTATGATTTTTCTTTTATTTTCTTGTCTCTTTTTCTTGTCTCATTTTTGCACTCATTTTTTTTTCAACTCACCTACCCTTTAAGGTAGCATTTCTCCTCATGGTGGTCCTAATACTCGCCCATGGGTAGCTTCACGCTTATCGGTTATAGGTGGTTTATTTTCTTTCTTTATAGACATTTTTCTTTTTAGCTATACCATACTTCATAACACTAGCAAATCAAGATAGATATCTAAGCAAACGGTCATTCATCGACATTCAATTTCTTCAACTAGTCACCTTGTCAACTACTTAAGTTTTATTGCTAAAAACCTATTTTTAAGTGCTTACGAGTCTAACATAGATCAGTTATTCAAGGCATCAGATAAAAGTAAATCGGGCACTTATCGTTTCTAAAATTTCACCTATAAACAAACAAAATTCATCATAGGATTTATGCTTTACTATCAAAGGCTAAAAACAAATATTTTTTTTAAAACAAATAATTAACAAGTAAGCAACATGCAACATGTACACACCCCCAAACTTAAAACTTGCATTGTCCTCAATGTAAGATAAAAATTTAAAGAACAAGAGTGAGGAACAACACTACCGTGCATGGAGTTGATCAGGCTCTTGCTGGTTAGAATTTGGTTGCGCATGCGTTGTGTGTCTCGTACTACCTGCATAAATAACATGCAAATTAATAAATAGCACACAATAAAATAGAATAAAAAATTAAAATTAAAGAAAATAATAATAAAACAAATGCAAGGGTTGTCTCCCCGCTAGCGCTAAGTTTAACGTCTTTAGCCAGACGCAACCACCCAAAATGGTTATGGTGGCTTAAACGTAGTGAACCGGGTAATCTCATCTGCTTTCTTCTTTGGTATCCACCGGTTCTTATGACATGAAAAAGACAGCTTGGCAGGCTGTGGTAATTTATCTATAGATGGTCCCCCATGATATGTAGATTGTCCCCCAGTTGGAAATTCTGGACTGCATATTCGGCAAAATTGGCTCGGCTTCCTTTTTAACCTTCCAGGGATCATCTCCAAGTGAGAACTGACCTTTCTTTTCCTCTTTTTACGATGCTTTGGAAGTGGTTTCAGGTTTAGCTGCAGAGAATCTTCCTTTATGGATGGCTGTATTATGCTCATAGTTCGCTGAAATGATTCACCCTACGTGTTTACAACTCCCTTTTCTACTGTATTTATCATGTGACATTCTACATCACCTTGAGGGCTCGGCATGGATCTGAAAACACTGAAGGTGACTTCTTCATTTTGACCTCTCATTATCAATTCACCTTTGTTTTCTTCTTCTGTTACTGTTTCCTCCTGAAATATCATTTCATCTTCTTTACTGCCTAAGTCCTGATAGGTGTCTTTAAACTCTTTTCCGCTCCTACAGGTTATGATTTGACATTGCTCATTGGGGTTGACTTCAATATCACTCGGAAACACCCATGTCTGTTGATTGGCCATGGAAGAAACAAGCAACCCAATTTGCGCTTCTAAAGTTTTCATATTTGCCTCTATGTTGCCCATTTGTGTTTCGAAGTTATCCAACCTTGATTCATTCTTCTCAAACCTCTCTGAAGCTGTAGCTACAAACATGCTCATGAGGTCTTCTAAGGAAGGTTTCTGCTCAGCTCTTGGATAATTGAGGCCATGAGGAGGTTGCAAAACGTACTCCACATCAGCATATGAGAAATTCAGATGATAATAATTAGGCATAGGACTGCCTCTATAGTTGTTAAAGTTTCTATTGTTCACATACTGTATTTGTTCAAATCCTGCTCCTCTGTTGGGTAAAAGCATTCCATTAGCAGAAGCAGCTTCAATAGACGGTTGACCCATTTGATTTATCAATACTTCTAGATGAGTCGTGAGGGACGATACTTGAGCTATCAGTGCACCAATAGGATCTGCCATTGCTTCTTTTCAAACTCACCTCGTACGAAAAAAAATCAAACAAAGAAATAAAATAAAATAAGAAATAAAAACAAAAATAAAACTTAAGACAAAAATAAAGAAAATAAAATAAAATAAAAATCTAAATTAAAGCTAAGATTACTTGGTAGTAGTATTAATGTGAATTAAACAAACAATCCCCGGCAACGGCGCCAAAAACTTGTTGTTGTATTTTTATATCGTACCGCAAGTGTACGGTGTCAAGTTTTACTATAAATCGGTGAAAGATTGTCGAACCCACAGGGATTGCGTTAACTCACACTAATTACTACAATTGATAATCCTAACTTTATTTAGACGATAATTAATAAAGATTTAATTAAATAAATAAATATAAAAATAATAAAATAGGAGGAACTAATACGATAGAGATTCTGGATCCTGATTTCACCTAGCCGTCACCTATGTACTTGTCATGCCAATTAATCTTTGTTCAGTTATATTATTTATAAGTCAAGACTCCTAAAATATTCACTCCCTCTCTCGAGTGCCGAGTGAAAATATCATCAACTATAGACTTCAATATCTCTATAAAAATCCAATAGTTAACAACTCATTACGCTTTGTGATTCTATGTTAACGACTTCAAATGACTACAGATTCTCTCGAACTCTATAAAATCCTAGGTCATATTCTCTAGATCTATTCAAAATCCCCTCTCTCGAGTGATAGATTCTAAACATTCATCATCTTCAATTGTGGCCAACAATCAAGAAGCGTTAAACTCAAAAGAATATAAATAAATTAATAAAACTTCATAACAAAATTGATAAACAAAATACAAGGTTAAAACATAGATTACATCATTCTCCAGAATTAAGGAGTTAGTTCATGACAATAAAATAAAACAATGAATAATAAGTCATGAATCTAATGGAAATCATTAGAGTTCTAAGAAAGAAACAAGAAGATAAAACCCGAATTGAATCTCTTCCTCCTCGGATGTCACAGCCTTTGTCTCCTCTTGTCGCCCTTCAATTCTCTCCTTGGATCTCTAAAAATATTTATTTATGTGTTTTGTGCAGTGTATTAGCCTCCTCCTCTAGTTTTGGACGAACTGATATATTTATAGTAGAGCCTGAGAGTCATAATACATGTTAAAACCCCTAAAAATCACTTTCCTGGCTTGCGCAGGTTTTCTTCCGCAGGGGGCGCTGCGGCGCTGAAAAGTGGGCGCTGCGGCGCCCAACTCTCTGGAAAATGTATGTAAATGACTAGATCTCCTCGAGTAGATGCAAATCGATATATTATGGGTCTCGTAACTCTTTCTAGATCAAAAGTTATAGCCTTTTTAATTTCAGTGCGCAGCTGATGCTGGTTTTTACTGCTTCTTGAGTCTGATGCTCCCAATAGGTTCCGAAACACACGTATTTGCTCCATTATCGATGTTCTAATGCTTTCTACAAATAAGACATAAAATAAACTATAAAATACATTAAATGGCTCGAAACATAACAAAATAATAGGCTAAGGATGTCGGAATAAGTGGGTATAAACCACACTTATCAGTGACGGATAAACCTAAACTTAGAGAGTCTCATAATATGAAGTGTACTCGTTGAGCACTTGGGCAACTCGATATGAATAATACAGATTATTCATAGTACTTCACCGTATTAAATGAGTTAATTCAGATCATTTAATCGGATAAACGATAACACATGCATTAGGGGATTTTGTCCGCTAATAATTATTATGTATTTGTATTTGATACATAATATGATTATATACACATTAATTATTTGTCAAATAAGATTTTGACACATGCCATAAATATATGTATTTGTTATTTATTGTAAATAAAATTCATATATAATAATAATTATATTAATTGATTTTTGAATATTTAATTGTTAAATATATCAAATGATTAATTAATAAACTTTTTCATAAATGTTATGAATTTTTGTCCAAATATTATTTGAACACATGACATGTCTTTATTAATCTTTACATATCCAAATTTGATTTGTTTATGTAAAGTATATCTAATTTAATTGGATTAAATTTGATAAAAGGACAATAATACCCCTTACAGTCGGTCAAGGCCTCTTTAAAAAGATTTTTTTTTTTCATTTTGCTTCCCATGGAAGCTTGTGGCCAAATACACTTCTTTCCAAACCTCTCAAATTTGTTTGATGAAACAAAGAAGAAAAGAAAGCAAATCAATGACAAAAGCTTTAGGAAATTGAAGAATTAAAGGTAATATTCAATATCCCTAATCTTGAAAGTTTGTTTCATGTTTTTGGTTGAGCTAGATGGATTCTAGGGTTTCTTCTTTTTTCTTAGAATTTGGGGCTTTGTGGTTTGTGACCGGTGCGTAATCACACGCGTATAACGCAAGCGCACGTATCGTTCAAGTAGTATAAAAAGTATCAATCCCACGAGGACTTAATACCTAATCTATTAATTTTATGAGGTCAAATGATTACTAGTATCTAACAGGTTGATTGATTGATTTGAAATGGTGATGATTTTAAATTTAAAAACAAGTGAATAAAATTGTACGAAAGTAGGTTTAATAAAATTCAATATTTAGGAAACTATCTAGGGTTGTGAATCTTTCTAATATCTTTTAAAAAATGAAGTGGTTATTTCATGTTTGTGCAATATATCGGTTTACTAACCTGGAACACTAAATTATGTGAAAGCCTCTGTCGATGGTCAGACGCAAATACCCAGTATAACCTAATTGAACCATATGTCTATTGTAGACATTGCATTTTTGCATGTCAAACCCGATGATGAGTCTCAGTTGGAGGCACTACCTTTTAAGTCACGGAAGCACCGGGAAACGGACGTTGGAAGGGGAAATTCAGGATGAGTATGCTATCAGAGTCGTTTCATATGTTCACTGTTTTCGTTCGTGCTGCGTTCTTGAACACGTTCGAACGTCAGGCAGATTGCGGGCGTTCGTGTCGCGTTCGAATTGGCGTTCGAACGGTGTCGGTAATTCTGGTTTTGCTGCTAGCCTCACATTAAGCCCAATTCGCCCAAACCTTGGCCCACACGCCCAAGCCCACTTAAAACACATATTTAACACATGGTGAAATCAAACGAATCTAAAAATCACATACCAAATTAAAATAAACATTAAAATCAATCAAATATTTTAATT
Organism: Zanthoxylum bungeanum; assembly: GCA_019454045.1. Taxonomy (NCBI): domain Eukaryota; kingdom Viridiplantae; phylum Streptophyta; class Magnoliopsida; order Sapindales; family Rutaceae; genus Zanthoxylum; species Zanthoxylum bungeanum. The sequence continues at coordinate 64,198 of SKCR01028695.1, read as the reverse complement.
CCTTAATTAAGATATTCACCCCCCAATTACACAAGATTCCTTCCTAACTAAACAAAATCACATACTAAATTAAAAAGATGTCATGCCTAATTAAAATCAATTATAACAAATTAAAGATATTGACTTCCTAATCTAAACCAAATTTGTCCCCCTCAATCTTTGACTTTCCTTGCTCAACACAAAATCAAATCCCTTCCTTGTGAGACAAGGTGAAGCCCTAGCCATTCTCTATATAAACAACCCCTAACCAAGACATGATGGCCCCTAGCTCATACACATAAGATACACAACTCACACGAAAATCACAACATACATAGAAACCCTAAAAAGTTCACCCACACTCAAGAAATAACACAAAAATTCTCTTGATCCCCTTTCCTAATCACCGAAAACCAGACCTCCATTCAGCAAACTTATATCACCGAAAAACAGCCCATACAGCAGTCCTAAAACACACATAAAACAGCCCCCGAACCACACCGTAACACCACCGAAAATCACACCCAAAACAGTAGCCAAAACATCCCAAAAACAGTAACTAAAACACAGCAGCAAAACAGTAGCAACGGCAGCGAATCAGAGTCAAAAGCAGCAGCAAAAGATGGAGAACGACGACTCAAAATAGTAAGACAACGAACGAGAGTAGTGAACTAGTGAACCGGAAGAGTTGCGGAGCATCCACCCTTCCGACGATCGTGTACCGTACATCCGAGAGGTGATTTAAAAGGTTAGACCTGAGGATACTTTTCTCATTAGTTTATATTCGTTTTTTTTCTTGAATTCTATTCGCATGAGAGTCGTTTGTGGATGCATGTTGTGGCTTGAATGAAATGGAAAATGTGTCGTCTCTTGTTGTATATAGGATGGAAACCTGGCATTTGCAGAAAAATAAAGAGGAAAAATGGCCCTTGGCCGAGGGAGATAGAGAGGAGAGGAGAGAAAAATGTCAAGTGTGGTGTGTATTAGATTTCAAAAAACTAATATCATTTTTCACTTTCCAAAAGTACAAGGCATTAAAGCCATTCAACCGCCACCATCAATCACTCAAAAGTGACTAATTGTCACATCACTCAAAGTGACTAGACATCACATCAATTAAAGTGACTAATGATTTGACGCTTGATGTGACTTGTGGGCCTCACTTGATTCGAAATGCGAGTGGGCCCGCAAACACTTCCGGACTCGGGTTCGCTAATTCCAAATTAACGAATTTTCCGTTGCGACGTAATTAAATCAAATTCAATTAAATAATTTTGCCTAGCAAAATTACTATTCACGTCGCTAGCGAATTAATTCTAAATTAACTTGTTCGCCCGAATTAAAATCTAATTTTAATTCCGCGTCGAAATCTAATTTCGTATAATATATCGAATATATTATTTATCGATTAATTCCAAATTAATCGTTCTCTCTCTTTAAATAATATTTTATCCCAGATAAAATATCTCCATAATTAATCCCAGATTAATTTTCTCTCTCTTATAATTAATCCCAGATTAATTAAGTGCGAGTCATACGTCATCGGTGAATCTTCGGGAAGCGACCCATGAGATCCCCGGATATGTTGGCAGTAAATCCGGTCGTCAGACTATTCGAACACGTACGTACCTGGTATTACGTTTTTACCGATTTACAAGACATGGTTGGCTTCTAGCAAAGCAATGTGCCTACCTAATTCTCCAGAAATATTCTTAAAGGAATATGTGATCTATATCAGGCATCGTATACGTAGTATTGCGTATTACGATCCAGTATCGGATGTCACATGCAAGGCCTGGGGCTGGAATTGTGTCTGCCCCGTACGAAGGACATATCGAATCTCTGGTAACTAGTCTCTATAATCGGATAATCATGACCTAGTCATATTATCCCGATAGCTGCAGCATAAAAGAGCACCAGTTCCGTATCGTACGTGATCATCATCTCCATTATGACTGGAGTGATACTTCCATCTTGACATCACACCCAATACACTACGATTCTCAATATACCCAGAAGAGGCGTACGCAGAACCTGTTAAAGCCCTGAACGATCAAAACCAAAGTATATTGATTTTCGCAAGTATTAGCGGTGCAAGTCTCAGGTTAGGACCAAATACACCTACCCTGATTCGGACTTCCATAGACACATAGTCATACTACCAATGGAATTCCGAGGGGTCTATCCAGAGCGAAGCTGTTCCCGTACCATCGGTAAACACAACCTACTATTACACTTGCATGAATATCCAATACCCAAATATATGAGAACTATGCCGTTATGCTCCCACAACGCGCACAAGTGTAATATAGTCTTTTACGCATTATCGATGTCCAATCTCGATAATAATCTGACTAGGGATATTTAATGATTAAACCTTTGTAGATTGATACTGTCTCATATCATCTCAATCCGGAACTAATCATATGGACCTTTTATCATTTATACATCTTGGTAATCTAATTACAAATGATAAAAGGGCAATTTCTTTGTCACATAGTTAATTTGTACAACAACACCATGATCTGTACAAATAGTGATGCTATGGGTCATAATTGTCCAACAATCTCCCACTTGGCCTATAGCCAATCACTCAAGTGTCCTACACCCGAACTATGTACGGTTCGCTCAATCTTCTACTGAGGAATATCTTTCGTCAACGGATTTGCAATATTATCATCTGATGCGATTTATTCGATCATCACATCGCCACGATGTATGATCCGAACGAATCAAATGAATATTGAAGTATATATCTGGATCGTTGATGAGACCATTAATTCTTTAGCCTGTGATGTAGCCTAGCTCAGCTGCTAACAGAACTACTCCTAATCTGATTAGGATTATTATCGATCCAAAAGGCTTCTATTGCTGCCTCAGCTGCAGAAATAATCCACTTTTGTTGTTTATGTGGTAACATTATCTTGCATGGAAGATTTCTAGCTCACTGTTCCGTTATTCAAACTTTATAGTACCGTTTATTACGACTTATAGTCGTTTTCATCGGTTTGGAAACTTGCAGCAGTGAATCCAGTCACTTCAAGTTCTCATTCTCCATAGTTTAAGAAAGCATCCTTAGCTCATCTAAGATACTAAAGGATGTTCTTAACATCAATCCAGTGATTATCACTTGGATTGGCCCGATTGTGACTCCATATGCTCAAAGCATATGAGACACCAGGTCGCATACATTTATTTCATTGTACGAGTTCTCGGAGAGTGCCAACAACTTTTAGATCTATCCCAGTAGATCTTTATTCCTAGAATAAAGGTTGTCTCTCCCAAGAATTCTACTGAGAATTTTCATGAAAGCCAAGCTTTCACCGACTGTATTATGGGAATATCATTTCCAAGAAATGATATATCATCATTATTTAGGACATTCACTGTCAGTGCGCTCCCACTAACCTCCTTATATACACAAGAATCATTCTCGTTTTGAATTAAATCATATACCATTATGATTACATCAAAACGATAATTGATGGCTGATCAGTTTGAAAGCAGCATGATGTATGCCCTACTTGGGAAATGGTGCGTCTAAAAGGCTAACGATGAAAGAGATAAAGAAATAGTTCATAGTGACCCTTGGCCCACCCAGCCGCTATAGGCCGATGCAGTGGCAGAGCAGCAGCCGCCAGAGGCCGTCATAGGTGGGTGAAGTGATAGGGGAAAGAACTAATCTGATTGATTAAGACGGTGGAGGAAACAATGACTAAGGCTTGTAATGATGATTCAGTGACATAAGCTAACATCAGGGTCAGCTGTAATAGTAGATTTGGGAGCCTATATAAAGGGGTAGAAGCCACATTAAAAGAGGTTAACATCTTTTATATTTTTCAACACTTGTAATTTGAGAGCAAAGCTTGTAAAGCAAAAAAAAAATGATAGAATGAGAAAGTGAGTCGTGTACCAGACCACATTGTAAACCCGATGGGTTATTTGCTATAAACCGTGTAATTCCTTTGTTTGGTGCTCAGGTCAGTACTTATCCCGAGCCTAATAAAAGTGATTCCCTTTCTCCCGTGGATGTAGGTTGGGGCCACTCTTTACCGAATCACATAAATCCTTACCCTAATAATTTATCTTTTGCTAAATTTGTGTGGTTCTCACGATCAAACAAAATAACAGTTGGGGGAGGTTTGTTCGAATGATGAGTTTTCAATTTTCGCCGTTAACAGGAGTTTAAGGCCATTTTTACATTTCGAGGCTCCTGACCATATCATAATATTATAATATAAAAAAATTGAACTCTTATTCATTAATTAAGGGACTATAATAAAAACTTGGAGGCGCCCGTCTATGTCAAACACCTTACACCGGCCGTGAATAGCATTCACATGCAACCCCTATAAACACATCCTGGAAACACTAAGAAAATGTAAGGAAAAAATAAACTTAAAACAAGATTATGGGATCGCAATCACAGCCCAAGATTCCTGTTATAGATTTGTCAAAAGAAGACTTGAAGCCTGGAACAAGCACTTGGCTCTCCAAATGCAAAGATATTCGCCATGCATTTGAAGAATTCGGATGCTTTGAAGCCATTTATCAAAGAGTTTCTCAAGAACTTCGCAACAATGTTCTTGGCACAACAGAAGAATTATTTGATGTCCCAATAGAGATCAAAGTGAAGAACACAAGCACTAAGCCTTACTTTGAATATTTTGGACAATACACCATCATTCCACTCTATGAATCCTTGGCCATTGATTATCCAGAAACTCACGAAGCCACTCAAAGCTTCACTAAACTCATGTGGCCTGCTGGAAATGATCACTTTTGGTATGATTTGCTCCATTTTTCTTCTGTGGTGCTTTTGAAACTTCTTTTATACAGTTTAAAATTACTTCAAAATACCCAAAAGCAAGCTTGTTTGTTTTACAACGGTTTACTGAAGTGCTCTCGGAAAAATGTTTTTACTTCAGAATTAGAAAAAAAATCACATCTAGACCATCAAGATTTGCTCTAATATACACAAAGATTTATTATTTTCAGAAATAATCATATAAATCCCTTTTCGGGACAAAGAGACCCCAAGATTTGTAATCATTTTGCGAAACTATGGAGGTCTGACGGTTCTTTTGGGGTTTAAAATTGTAGTGAAAGCTCACTTTGCGTGTCAGAGCTAGTGGTGGAATTAGACAAGATGGTGGTGAAAATGTTATTTGAAAGTTATGGCGTGGAGAGTTGTTACTACGATTCATACATCGGATCAGTCAATTACCTTCTTCGATACTTCAAATACAGAGCACCGAAGCCGAACGAGACGACGATGGGCTTGACTCCTCACACGGACAAGACCATGACATCCATAATCCATCAAATGAATCACATAAATGGTCTGCAAGTATTAGCAAAAGATGGTGATCTGTGGATTGATGTTGACCCCTCGCCTTCATCTTTTATTGTCATGGCAGGTGATGCACTCATGGTGAGTCTGTGTCACTAGCCATCTTCTTTCGTTAATGATACTTGAGACCTTAACGTTTAGAGAAGTGATACACCCATAAACACTTTTACCGAAAATAAATACACCACTCTCACTGTAGTTACAGTGATCGCTAATCACCGTAGCTACAGTGAGATGAGTGTATTTATTTTAAGTAAAAGTGTTTATATGTCTATCATTTAAACGTTTATCAATTTTATCATACTAGAATTAAGGAAATTACCACTTTCTCCCATTTGTTTTCAGGCCTGGAGTAATGATAGGATACCACCTTGTCGCCATCAAGTGATTATGGATAATGCAACTGAAACAAGATACTCTCTAGGATTATTTTCATTCAGCAGTGGAGTAGTAGATATTCCAAAGGAGTTTGGAGATGAAACGCAGCCGTTAAAGTATAAGCCATTTGATCATTTTGGGTTCCTTCATTTCAATCAATCTGAAGAGGGTAAGAGATCAGCTTGTTCCATTAAAGCTTACTGTGGTATTTGAGAAATCTTTTGATCTGAAGAAGGTCCATGATATATATGATTCTATGTTGATGACTATTTGTGCGCAAAATAATTATTTGATATAATTAAATAGTGGAATTATGTAATTCTTATGAGTAAAAATTGTGTTGTATGTTTATGGAATTTAAATGTAAGAACATATGTTTAAATGTTTGTACGAGCTTAATGTATTGTTTGGTTCATTTTACATGACATGATTGTTATTCGAGCTAATTTTGATGACTGAGTGGTATCTATTGTCTGTGATTATCTTCTGTGTTTGTATTTGTATTAGTTTCTTGTTGTGATTAAACACACAATAATAGAGGAGAATTTGAGAGAAAACTCTTTTTTTATACCCACAAAAGAATTACAAAGCTTCCAATACAAGCTTTACAAAAACTCTCACCAATCACTCTCACTACACTTTCACACATTTAGGGATTTTCATGGGATGCAAATAATGGCCTCTAAGCTTTGATTTATAGTGTCCAAAAACGCGTGAACAGTGTCACACGTTTTTGGACACGTTTTGAAAGCTGTCTTCACAGCTTGCTCACAGCTTGTTCTTCACCTTCAACTTTCGGTGCCTGCAGCTGTCTTCAACAAATCTCCCCCCCCTCGTGAAGATTGCTCCAAAATCTGAGCCGACCATTAATCATCCAAACCGGATCCTCAAAAAAGGATCCACCCCTAGCTGCATCTATATGACTGCCTACGTACCCTGAGTGGGATCAAGCCAATCGTAGTTCTCTGAATCTCCCCACTCTGACTATGTGGAGAGTTTTGTCATCCCGGCTATGGCATGACAGATTTCAAGCTTCTCCTTCGGTAAAACCTTCGTGAACATATCGGCACCGTTGTCGTCGGTGTGAATTTTCCTGAGTTCTAACAGCCTTGAGCTCAGGACGTCCCGTATCCAGTGATACCTCACATCGATATGTTTTGACCTCGAATGAAATGTCGAATTTTTACTGAGATAGATAGCACTCTGGCTATCGCAGTACAAAATGTACTTCTCCTGCTTGAAACCCAATTCTTGGACGAATGTCTTCATCCACAGCAATTCCTTGCAAGCCTCTGTCACTGCAATGAATTCTGCCTCTGTTGTAGAAAGTGCAACACACCTCTGCAACCTAGACTGCCATGCCACAGCTCCTCCTGAGAGAGTAATCAAATACCCCGAAGTAGACTTTCGGGTATCCACATCTCCTGCCATATCTGAATCGGTGTAGCCTATCAACACTGGCTTATCGCTGCTTCCAAAACATAACCTCATCTTGGAAGTGCCTCGAAGATACCGCATAATCCATTTGACAGCATTCCAATGTTCCCGTCCTGGGTTTGACATAAACCGGCTGACCAATCCAACTGCTGTGCTAAATGTCTGGCCTCGTGCACACCATGGCATACATTAGACTTCCCACTGCTGAGGTGTATGGAACCTGTTTCATTTCCTCCTTCCCTGTCTCAGTAGAGGGACTCTGCTGCGTGCTCATCTAAAGTGGGTAGCAAGAGGAGTGCTAACCGCTTTAGCCTTGTCCATCTGGAATCTCTGAAGTACCTTCTCGATGTACTCCTCCTGTGACAAGTATAACCTCCTGGCTTTCCGATCACGACCGATCCTGATGCCAAGAATTGTTTAGCTGGCCCCAATTCTTTCATCTCAAAAGACTTACTCAGTTGCTGCTTCAAATTATCAATCCTCGATTGATTCCTGCCAACTATCAACATATCATCTACATATAACAGTAAGATGATAAAATCATCGTCAGAAACTTCTGAACGAAAACACAATGGTCTGAAGTGGTCTTCTTGTATCCCTGCTCCCCCATAACTGACTCAAACTTCACGTACCACTGTCTCGGTGCCTGTTTCAAACCGTAGAGGCTTTTCCTGAGTCTGCACACACAGTCCTCTTTCCCGCTGACTCTGAAGCCTTCTGGTTGCTCCATATAAATTTCTTCTTCCAGATCCCCGTGAAGAAATGCGGTCTTGACATCCATCTGCTCAACTTCCAGGTCGAGGCTTGCTGCTAAGCTGAGTACTACCCTGATGGATGACATCTTCACAACTGGAGAGAAGATTTCATCGAAGTCAATGTCTTTCCTCTGATTGAATCCCTTGACAACTAGTCTGGCTTTGTACCGGGGTTGTAAAGTGTGCTCCTGTTGCTTCACCCTGTACACCCATTTATTCTTCAAAGCCCTTTTGCCTCTTGGCAATTTCACCAACTCAAAAGTGTGATTGTCATGCAAAGATTTCATCTCATCTTGCATGGCTTCCTCCCACTTTTCTCTGTCATCTGTTTCCACAGCCTCCTGATAACTCTCGGGTTCTCCCCCGTCAGTAAGCAGCACATACTCATATGCAGAGTATCTAGTTGAAGGTCGCTTGTCTCTGTCAGACCTTCTATGTGGAACTGTTGGTGGAACTTCTGGTACTGGTGGTTGATCATGATCATCATCTCTGGGAGCTTCATCATCTGTACCCTCCTGTCTGGGAACCTCATCTTCAACTCGTACTGGCACCGGTGTATGAGGTTCTTGATTCACATTTTTGTATTGCTGGGGCATTGTCTTCAATTCTTTTCTGATATCTTCTATGGTCTGGTCTTCAACAAAGACAACATCTCGGCTTCTGACAATCTTCTTCTCCACAGGATCATAGAGTTTGTAGCCGAAATCATCCTGACCATAGCCAATAAAGACACACTGTCGCGTCTTTACATCAAGCTTGGATCTCTCGTTCTTTGGGATGTGTACAAATGCTTTGCACCCAAACATGTAAGTGCTCGTACGACACTTCTTTACCTATCCAAGCTTGGTTAGGAACATTACCTTTCAGTGCGACCGCTGGGGACATGTTCAAAACATGAACTGTTGTGATGAGTGCCTCCCCCCAGAATGTCTTCTGCAGCTTGGCTTGTGACAGCAAGCTTCTGATCCTCTCGCACAAGGTTCTGTTCATCCTCTCAGCTAGGCCATTCAGCTGAGGTGTCTTCGGAGGTGTCGTTTGATGTCGGATTCCTTGCGTCTTGCAGTACTGATCAAACGGACCTCTGTATTCTCCACCGTTGTCTGTTCTGATGCACTTCAGTTTCTTGCCGGTTCTCTCTCCACCAAAGCATGAAACTCCTTGAACACTCCTAGCACTTGATCTTTTCTCTTCAAGGTGTATGCCCATATCTTCCTTGAATGATCATCAATGAATGTCACAAAATACAGTGACCCTCCGAGTGTTCGTATCTGCATCGGACCACATACATCTGAATGTATGAGATCTAGTACCTCCGGTTTCCGTTGAGGCGGGGAGCTCTGGAAGGATACTCTGTTCTGCTTTCCAGCCATGCAGTGTTCACACTTCCGTAAGTGTGAGTTCTTCAATTCCGGAAGAACATTCCGCCTGCGTAGTATCTCCATCCCTGTTTGGCTCATGTGACCGAGCTTTTTATGCCACAACTCGGCTGCCTCATTGCTGTTAACTGTATTTATGCTACTATTTGAAAGCTTAGCATGCATCAAATACAAGTTGAATGATTTCTTTCTTACCTCGTGCCACACCATTGATCCTTTAGTGAGCTTCCAGCATCCGTCACTAAAGGTGCTGCAGAAACCTTCATCATCCAGCTTGCATGTTGAGATCAGGTTTAACTAACGGATGTCTGATGTGCTTGACTCCCTTCAACACTAACCTTGTCCCGTTCTCTGTTTCAAGGCAGATGTCTCCAATACCGACGGCTTTGGACTGTCCGTCATTCCCCATCCTTACAGCACCGTAGTCCCCTGGTGTGTAAGATGAAAAAAGTCTCTGCGAGATGTGGCGTGTATGAATGTGCCACTATCTATCACCCAACTGGTCTCGTGGCTGGCAAGATTCACAACATTTTCTTCATACATTATGCAGAAGTCTTTGGAGGTTTTCTCGGTGGTTGTAGCAACTCTTTCTTGATTAGAGTCACCATCTCTCCTGGACTGCTCGTTCTTCAGTTTGTAGCAATCCCGCTTCATATGGCCTTTCTTTTTGCAATGGTAGCACTCAATATCTCTTGTTCTTGATTTCCCTCGGTTCTTGTCTGATCTCCCTGGGCCTCGGCTTTTACTCCTCCCCCTTCTGGTGTTCTTTTCTGTCACTAGAGCTTCTGAGGTTGAGGCTGATGCTGACTCCTGCATTCTCGTCCTCTTTTCTTCCTCGAAGATCCTGGTCTTTGCCATCTCCATAGTGACTTTCCCATCTGCGGCTGAATTGATCACCGTAGATCTGAACGTTTCCCAAGATTCTGGTAACGTATTAAGGAGTATTAAACCATTTACCTCATCTCCGAAGTCTATGCCCAATCCAGACAATTCCTTCATGGTTCCGAGGAAATCGTTGATGTGGTCCGCCACAGCTGTACCCTCCTGGTATTTCAAACCCATCATCTTCTTGATGTAGTACAGCTTGTTGTTGCCAGTCTTTGCTCGGAAAAGCTCCTCCAGCTTTCCCCATAAGGTACGTGCATTTGCATCTTCACTGACATGGTTGACGATACTATCGTCGATCCACTGACGAATAGTACTGCATGTTTTCTGGTGAAGATTAGCCCACTCTCATCGGATATTCCTTCTGGTTTCTTCTCCAGAAATACCGGTCCATCATAGTCCTTCACATACAGAAGGTCTTTCATCCTTCCTCTCCATGTGAAATAGTTTGTACTGGTTAACAAAATCATTTTTCCGTTGCCCCTTCCATCACAAAAATTCTAGGCAGAATTTCAAAAAACGGACCTCACCGTTGAGTCCGGAACGGTCGAAAATGGTGGAAATGACACTTCGTTTGTCAAAATCCGACACATGGACCAAATTACAAATTCCAGAAATTACAGGGGTCAAAGTGCAATTTCCGAAAGTTCAGGGGCCAAAGTGCAATTACGGAAAAATACAGGGACTAAATTGCAATTTACAAAAAGTTCAGGGACTAAATTGTAAATATCTGAAAGTATATGGGCTAAACTATAATTTTCAGAAAGTTCATGGACCTATCTGAAATTTACCAGGCACGCTGACGTGGCAGCTGACTGGCTGCTGACTGTGCGCTGACGTGGCGATGACTGGTCGATGATGTGGCGGATGACTGGGCTGCTGACGTGCGCTGACGTGGCGCTGACTGTGCGCTGACTGGGCGACACGTGGCGCTGACTGGACCGCTGACTGTGCGCTGACGTGGCGCTGACTCGGCGCTGACTGGGCGCTGACGTGGTCGTCTTCTTCGTTGGTTTGGCGCGTGCGGCGTTTTCCGGCGTCCGTTTGATCGCCGAGAAATATCACCGTGCTCGTCTCGTCGTGAAAAGTCTGATGATATGCTCAAAATCGATTTTCGACAACTTTCGTCGGAACCGACTTTCTGAACCGAACCTCTGTTTCTGAGTTTCGGGATCCCTCCGTGTAACCGTAGCTCTGATACCACTTGTTGTGATTAAACACACAATAATAGAGGATAATTTGAGAGAAAACTCTTCTTTTATATACCCACAAAAGAATTACAAAGCTTCCAATACAAGCTTTACAAAAAACTCTCACCAATCACTCTCACTACACTTTCACACATTTAGGGATTTTCAGGGATGCAAATAATGGTCCTCTAAGCTTTGATTTATAGTGTCCAAAAATGCGTGAACAGTGTCACACGTTTTTGGACACGTTTTGAAAGCTGTCTTCACAGCTTGCTCACAGCTTGTTCTTCACCTTCAACTTTCGGTGCCTGCAGCTGTCTTCAACAGTTTCTTTTTTCAGTTTGGTGATCTGATACACGTGACAAGCATGTTTAAGAGATACTGATTGACTGTTACTACTAGAATTTGGTTTTTTAACATCGACGCTAAACGAGTTAGAAGTCGACGCTAAAGTTTTTAGCGTCGAAAGAAAATGACACAAAAAATGGATGCTAAATGTTGGTTAAGGAAAGTTTTTAGCGTCGAAATTTTTGTATCGTCCATTTGTCATTGCCAAAACCCATAATAGACGACACAGAAATTGTACAATTCAACATCAAAATTTGTCTTGTCTATGCCAAGGTAATACATTTAGGCGACGCTAATAATTTTAAAAATGCAATGTTTATTAGTTAAAGCACAAGTTCATCATTTCCATCACACGTCCTCGGAATGAGAAAGTAAAAAAGGGGGGGTTGAGAAACACTTAATTCTGTGATGAGGGTTGATTGGTGATGATAAATGAATGATTTGGTTGCTTGAGGACGTTGGTAGCTCGATATTGCAAAAGACATAACCTTATGAGAGTTTTTGAAAATGGAAGTTGTAAAAATTGTAAATGAGCAAAAGTGGTCTTTATATAGGTAGCTCGAGCTGATCTTGATCGTTGATTTTAGAGGGGATAGTGGATAAGTAACATATGTCGGGTCAATCGCAACCATTAAATTTAGATTGAAGGGCTTGGATAGGAGCCACGTGCTCGATTGATCTAAGCCACTCAAGTTTTGGCGGGCAAGTCACAGATGGGTGACACTTGGCATATCGAGAAGACGAAGCGAACGAGATGTGATGGATGTGATGGGAATTTAAGGAAGACCATTGCAAACTCTTAGGGACGTTTCAGAACCTATGAGCACATTTGTTATTAACGGCGAGAGAAATGAAATAATCAGAAAAATGCTATTTTTGGCAGAAAACAGTGTTGGGGTTGGTGCTCACAGCGCCAATTCCCGGTTGTATTTCTTTATGAATACTTCTGTAAAACATTATTATTTTGAATAATATATGCAGTTTCTATAATATAATGTATCTTTTAATATGGTAAATACGTAATGACCTTAGAATGACTAGTCATGGTACTGTTGCAAAAGCGTCGCAACTGACATTGAGTAGTATCATGACGTTGTCATTCTCAGACAGTTTCTGGTCAAGGTTTACACTACTTGGTCAGTATAGTAAACCCGTTGAGACCGGTACATGTCGTATACTGGAATATTTGATTCCAATGGTTTCTCAATGCACCACAAGTCTTGGAGACTAGTATAGACGTGTAGGTGTTTATAGCGGATAAACACTGAACGACTCACCGAAGATTCTTAATGGATGGTACACCAACGTCAATAAGAATCTTGTCGGGTTGAGTAGCACTTGTGATTCTTAGACTTGAGATGCCACTGTGGGCACATGAGACATCTTCTACACTTAGATGGCAGTCACGTCACCGATCTATTAAGATCAGACCTCCGTCTGTTCGTTGGGTGTAGATAGATCCTCAGGGTGTCATGTGCGTATCAAGATAGGATCCGTCAGTTCTGTGTATCAGAGCATAGGTAGTCTATATGATTAGCAATCAGATAAAATCATGGGCCCGTGGTACAGTTTAGAAGCCAGTTCTAAACATTCTTTTTGAGATTGCTAATAGAATAGTCGACTGGATAATCCCTATAGAGATTGGACGTTTACATTTATATCTCTTGGATATATCCGGATACCTGTGACGGAGGAATTATACATTTACCATGACCTCGACCTGTATGATTCAGCGAGTTTATCCGTGATCGTCATAATTTACGGGTGGATAAATTATGGACACGAAATTGGATTTCGTGACAGATATGCCTGAATATAGAGATTCTCAATAATGAAATATACTCGTAGAGCACTAGAGCAACATTTATAAATAATATTGATTATTTATAAAGTCGTTTAAAGGTTAAACGCAAAATACATGTTTAATGACCCGATAGTCATTTCCTTAATTTTTGTGTATTTACATTTAATACTTTATTAATTTAAATACACATTAATTAATTGTCAAATTGAGATATTTGACTAATATCATAAATGAATATATGTATTTGATATTTAATGTAAATATTATACATATATTTAATATATTTATATTTAATTAATTAATTAATTAATTGTTAAATGATTAAATTAATTAAAATATAAATATCTTAAGGTTTAGATATTTGTTTTAATGACTAAGTTGACATTGTTGACTAAGTTGAAAATATCATTAAAGTGTAATGATCATTATTTAACAAGTTGGCAAGTTGATATTTAATAAAGCAAAAATCAAATATTTGGTTATTTTGGTATATACCAAATTCGGCCAAGGCCTTATGTGTAGGTATATATTACTTTGTTTTATTTTAGGGTTTCATAACCTTGAAACACTTATCAAATACTCCATTAAAGAAAAAACAAAGAAGCTTGAAGAAAAGAAAAGAAAAACAAGAAAAAGCTTGGATTTTAGTAAGTTTTTCTAACTTACTATTAGAGAGGAAAATGATCCTTGAGTTCCAGGCTTCATGCTATGAGTTTCTTTTGTTTTTCTATTCTTTTTTCTTTGTATTTTTGGTGGATGAAATATTTGAAAAGTGTTGAGCATGTATTGAGTTCAATAGAATGTTTATAAAGTGTTTACTAGCATTTTTTTGTAAGTTTGAGAAACTTGTTGCTAATCTAGAGTTGTTGACCCACTCTTAAATTACCTAGATTTGATCTATAGTTATTTCATTGTGTTGAGACTTGATTTGGATGGAAGAAACATGATTGAAGTAATTGATTTAACCAATTTGGTCTAATTTGTCCAATTTGAAGAAATTGAAAAATTAGGATTTAAGACCACTTCCAAATTTGGGGCTTTCATTTTTATGGTGTATTTATGTGTGTATATGATGCATGTAAAATATTGGGTTGATTGGATTTTGCCTTGATTTGTTTTGAACCATGGAAGTGCAAAATGCACAACCCTTCCCCCCTTGTGAGGCTCTCGGCGACAAAATGCCAAATGTAAGGGCAATTCGGTAAATTCACATAAATTTGATTTATTGAATTTTATTTCATAATTTTATTATTGGGTAATTAAATAAATATGTTTATTTAATTAATCCGAGAAAAAGTTTTGAAATCGAAAAATTTGATTTTCCCGTGTTTCAGCTGCATTACCGGATTTAGCCCCTAAAACCCCCTGCAAACAGAGCAGCCCATCCCGAGGAAAATGAATCAGAAAAGAGCTGAGGTGATGTGATATATAGTTTTCAAGAGCACAACCGAGGATGTTAGGTTGGTCTTTAGATACATATACCACCATCTTTTAAAGTTCTTGGCATCAAATCACAAACTCATTAATACCGAGAACTAGAGGACAAATATTGATGGTCGTTTTTCACCCTGCTGAAGGTTCAAATACCTAAGAGGGGTAGAGTGAATATTACATGGCCAAAAGTGAGGTGGCAAAACCCCAAAGGCCCAGAAAAGAGATGGGGTTTGATAGAGAAACTTGACCTCATAGTACATAGAAGAAATCTCGAGAATAGAATGTCGTAAGGATGAAGCAAGTTGTAATACCGATCAGACCATAAGAAGATTATCGATTTGTGATTTCTAAAAGTTTATACAACCCAACCCGAGGAGATCATTATCTAAAAACCCGATCTAGTTGAAGAAGAGCTAAAAAGAGATTTAACCAATATCATTTGTCTCGGTATGCTGACCCGAGGAACGAAGATGGGATCACAAGCTGGCCAGTATTAACATCATGTGACATATGCCATACTATGGAAAGTGTACTTCTAGAAGGCTAATGATGACAAAAAGGAAGGCAACAGTCTATAGTGGTCGTAGGCCCTACTAGCCACCATAGGCTAGTGCATAAGCATAATATATAGTGGCAGAGCAGAGCCGTCATAGGCCGCCATATGCTGATGCAGTAGCAGAAGAATGAGCTAATCTGATTGGTTGGATTATGGATGGTTGAGGCAGACAGTAGCTGTAATGATGGCTAAGTGATATGAGCTGACGTTAGAGTCCGTGAGATAATAGATTTAGGAGCCTATATAATGAGGTTGAAGCCACAAATTCAAGGATTAGTAACTTTTTTATTTCAGTACTTGTAAAAGCTAATAGCTCAAGAACTAGAAATAGATAGAGAAAGTTGGTCATTTGCTCAACCACCTAAGAGAATTATATCGGGTTTGATAAGACCCGAGGTGTTTATTATCGTATTTGAGACCACCCCCTCCCCCCATTTGTAGCTCGTGTCGGTCTTGACCCCGAGCGATAATAAAATATACATTTTCCCCGTGGACATAGGCTTGAGTCATTCTCTACCGAACCACGTAAACTCTATGTTTATCTAGTTAGCTTGCCAAGTTTGTGCAGTTCCCACTAACCAAACAAATTCATTGTTCGATGGAGGTTTATTCGAGGGATGAATTCCTTATTTTATCTTTCGGACTAAAAACAACCATCAACAATTGCTTTTAACAATCAATAGAAAATCGGATTATTTGAGAATGAGATTTCTTAATAATAATTTTTTAAAACGATTTACCAAACATAATTTGAGTGATCGATTATCAAATAAGTGAAATAATCTAATATAAATCCAAACATATTAATTCTTAATCTTTTGTACTGTAAATGACTCTTGTAAAGTGGATGTTTTATGGTATATCTTCTTCCCAAAACTTGGTCGATCGATAAAAAACTTCAATTTGCAATTCACATTATCTGGACGCCTCTTCATTGAAAAATGAAAAATGAAAAATGAAAAATGAAAAATGAAAAATATATATAAAAACACACACTAAATTACATATAATTAGAAATAAATAAAAATAATATTTTATCATGTACTGATATTTTTTTTATCATGCAGTGAAAAAAAAATTATCTTCTAATGTTTATTTGGAATTTGATATCTACTTTTCTGTGTGCATATCATTGTTAATTATTCTTAATTAATTTGTTTGACGGGCATGCAAGTATATAAAAATGTCATTAGTTGGAGATAATAAAAATCCCGTAAGAATGGGTGCCCGAAACATTAGGGAAAGATAAAAAGATAATTTTATATACTCCTTAAGTAGATGGATCGAGTATGAGTATTGACATCTCCGTTCAAATAAAGATAAAATTTTCATGTGGACAGGGCCTGCGAGTGCGTGTTATGTTAAGATCAGATAATCAGATAATTTTCATACCAGTTGATTAAATATGACGAACGTGGATATTCATATTCTCGAACCATAATTGACCCGTTTTCATCTCTCTCATTAATCCTTAAAAGAATAATTGCAAAAATGAAATCAAATCACAATATATATTAATTAATTTAATGATTGGTTGTCAATCAACTTAAAAATTAAGAGAGTCAATCCTTTTTCATTCAATCAAATTCTCAAAAATTATAGATCCATCATTTCTAGAAATTTTCAAACTAATATCATCATCAAGTCCAATCGATTACTTTTTGTTTCTTGCTCTCTCAACGCGTCATCAACGTTGGCCCATATATTTTTAATTCATTTATACGTGAAATACAAATAAAAATAAAAGGGAAAAAAACATGATAGCCATGAAATTAAGAAACAATAATAAATCTTGAGGGTGATGTATAGTATAGTAGCATGATAATAACTACACAAAACTAATTAGCTTGTTTTGCGACTTAGTTACTGTTTGCGCGGTTTTTGTGCGCGAAGAAGAAAGAGAAACGTGTAAGGTTCAAACCTCCTGAGACAAAGTCCCAGTAAGGGGTGTTTGATTAAGTGAATAAGCCTCCAAGGGGCGCAATCACACAAATTACAGTCCTAAAAGTTATAAAACTAAAAGATAAGAAAAATGCTCGTTTAAGTCTTCATTTGATCGGTTCTTTTTCTCTCTGTACGAGTGAGCTTTTATAGTGAAGCTTGTAAACTGCTTGGGCAGTTCCAGTATCTCCCTGCAGCTGCTCGATTGTGTCTTCAACCGTTGAGCTATGCATCTCAACTGCTTGATCGTGAAGGGAAAACTGTTTAACTGCTATAGTCGTGGGATCAACTGCATTACGTGTTCTCGTTCTAATGCTTCAGTCATCCTGGGTTCTTTTCGCTCTAATCTAGTGATCGCTCTTCCTTTCATCGCCCTTCTTGCTTTCGTCCTTCACTCCTTCGTTCTAGAGCGATTTCGCTCCAGGATGACATTTTTTCTTTTGCCAACAGCTACACTAATAAATCTTTATATATGTGTATTGTATAGACTAAATCAAATATTTGCAAACTGAGAAAGAAAAAATAAACAAAAGATCATAATGGGCTCACAATCACAGCCAAAAATTCTAGTTGTAGATTTATCTAATGAAGATTTGAAGCCAGGGACAAGGACATGGATCTCTAAATGCAATGAAATCCGGCAAGCCATGGAAGAAACCGGCTGTTTTGAAGTAATTTACAATAAACTTCCATTAGAGCTTCATAATGAAATTTTTAGAGCAGCCGATGAATTATTTGATCTCCCAATAGAAACCAAAAAGCAAAACACTAGCAACAAGCCTTACCATGAATATTTTGGCCAATATACCGGCATCCCTCTCTATGAATCCCTAGCCATCGATGATCCAATCAATCTCCCAGCAACTCAAAGCTTTACAAATCTTATGTGGCCTAAGGGCAATCATCCCTTCTGGTATGAATTCATTTGAAGTAATAGATTTTATAATTTCTTATGTTTGTGCAACTTGGTGGCCAACTAAAGAAACCTAATTGAGCTCCAAATGGCGTATTCAAATTGATTTTCAAACATATTAATAAAACTTGTCACCTGGGTTCGAACTTTAGGGAGATAATGGGTTAAAAATAAATTTGATCTAACTCACCTCTAATATTTTTTTCTTCAAAAAAAAAGTAGAAGAAGAAACCTAATTGAAAACTACTCGGTCATGCCCGATGAGTATGTTTAAGAAATTTATTTAGTGATCTCTTTCTTTTTTTCCTTTTTTTTTTTTTTAAATTAGTGGAAGTCTTCATTCCTTTGGAAAGCTAATAGTGGAAGTAGATCAATTGGTAATGAGAATGATAATGGAGAGCTATGGCATAGAGAAGTACTATGACTCTCACATTGAAACAAGTGACTACCTTCTTCGGTTCTTCAAGTATCGAAAACCAGAAAAAGATGAGCATAATGTTGGTTTGTATCCTCATACGGACAAGAACATGATGTCCATAATTCATCAAAATCATATCAATGGTTTGCAGATAAAAGCAAAAGATGGTGAATGGATTGATTTGGAGCCGTCTCCTTCATCTTTTATCATCATGGCAGCCGATGGTCTCCTGGTAAATTATCCTATCAACTTTTCTACTTTACAATTTAAATTTCGGTGTGTTTGTTTTGCTGTAAGAGTTTTTTCTGCAAAATGTTTTTCTTAAGAAAAACTTGATCAATGTAAACTGTTTTTCAATCAATGGAAAAATTTAACATCTTTTGCAAAAAAATTACTTACGAAATATAAATTCAAAATTCATTTAATGGAAACTATTTTTTTTCTTCTACAAAGCATCCATATCTCAATTCTAACCGAGGATGGAAAACACATCCACATGGATCTAGTTTCAAATACATTTTGGTGGATTCAAATTCATATTCGGATTTGGAAAAGTATCCAAATTCAAACCCGAATAACATGGTATGGATACGGGTAGACAATGAGGGGTTTGGAAACCCAATTTTTTTCATTTATATTCTTCTTCTTTTTTAATTACATTACTTTCTATTTATTTTTACATTTTGTACTTTTCACTAATTTTAATCCCATTCTTTTGTATATTGCCTAGTCTCGAATATATCTGATCTGGATCCGAGTAGACCAAACAAGTCTGGAAACTCGAATTTTATATTTTTCAATTATATTATTATTTTGATTTTTAATTACATTGATTTTTTTTTTATATATATTTTATACTTTTTACTAATTTTTAATTATATTCCTTTGTATTTATATTTTTTGTAATTATATTCTATTATATATGTATTTATTTTTAAATCTTTTACGTTATAAATTAATAAAAATTTCAGATCCGGGTCCCAAAATTTTGGACCAACGTGCATTCAGATCCGAGTCCGGAATTTCATTATCCAGATATTTCCGGAACCGAGTCTATACAGACCCAAATCTTTTTGCCACCCCTACTTCTAACCATCATAAAATATTTTGTGAAAAAAATTGGACGAGCCAAATATTTAAAAACACATTCTAGAAAATATTTTCTGACGTTAGCCAAACACTGAAAAATACTTTCCTTTCTGAAAAAAGATTTTCATGAAAAATATTTTGATTACGAATTTCATTTTACTGCGGATAAATTTGTTTGTCTTGGGTGATTAATTTTTCATTCAAACTATTACAATTAAAGCTGTTAAGAAGTGGTAAAATTATTTGCTTGTCCTGTGTGAGCTAGGCATGGAGTAATGGAAGAATAAGATCTTGTGAGCATCAAGTTGTCATAAATGCAGAGCAAACGAGATATTCGATGGGACTATTTTCATTCAATCGAGGCATTGTAAATGTACCTGAAGAGTTTGTTGATGAATTACACCCTTTGCGTTATAAGCCATTTGATATTTTTGAATTCCTTCGTTTCCATGATTCTGAAGAGGGAAAGAAAACAGATGGTTCTATTGCTGCTTACTGTGGCATCTAAATGAATAAGTCAATTGTGATGATGTGGATTTGTGTGAATTTTTCTATTTGATGTATTTTTTGTGTTGAATAACTGAATAAAAATCCAGGCAAGACATTATTCCCACCTTCATCTTTTGTTTTATTGTTATTTTTGATTTTTCCCATTTTTTTTTATGAAATTACGATTATGATTCAGTGTTGAGTTTGAGCAATTTTTGATATCATCATTGTATATGTGATTATAAACTAATAATAATATAATATAAAAAATTATGTTAAATAAAATTATAATTTATTAAATATTTATTTATTATTAACATACGTAAGGGTGGCAGAAAAGCCCAAAGCCCGGCCCGGCCCGGCAAGCCCGGCACGGGGTGGAAAAGCCCGGGCCGGGCCTTAAAATGAAAGCCCGGCTCGGGCCCGGGCCCGGGTCGAGCTTTCCTATTTTGGCCCGGGCCAAAAATTTTAAAAAAAGAAACATAAATATATATATATATATATATTATATATATATATTTTTTTTAATATGTTTGTATTATTTTATTTATTTTTAGCATTTAAATTGTTAATTAATCAATGAAACTTGTGATTTATTTATAAATTGTCTTTGTATATATGTAAATATATTTTATATTTGTATATTTTTAATTTTTTTTTTTTTTTAAATTCAGGCCCAAAAAAAGCCGGGCCAAGCCCGACCGAGTCAGGCCGGGTTTTTCCCGGGCCCGGGCTACAAGCCCGGCCCGAGCCCGGCCCATTGCCACCCTTAACATACGTGACAATATATTATTATGATGTGATATGATCCTTACATGTTAGAATTTTTTGTTGAGTTGCTTATCCAAAACTGTTATGTTTTGCACAAACTCAGTTTATTTATGAATCCTAATTCATGAAATACAGGTGACTTATGTTATTTTTCTTTGATATGTGAAATTATATATCATTCGGAATCGGTTATGGAATTTTTATATGGATTCCAATCCTATATACCAAAATAAATAACTACTCCTATTAATTATCTTTTTCTGAATTACTAAATTTTAAATTTATTTAAATTAAATTATTTAATTTATTTGCATGTATTAATCTAAATTTTAAGTATTTAAATTTACATAACTTTTATGCTTTGATTAATTAAACATGCATATAATATCATGACATGTTATAATGCATGAGTGTGCATCTTATGTTATATGACATGTTATTCAAAAATTTTGAATTAAAACATACAAACAACAAAACTAATGCATTGATAGAGCTCTTATTTTTTCTAAACTAATCTAATTAGTACAAAATCACCAAGGCATCCATTGATCTTCAACTCTTACTCCATGGAACGACTTGCGCGAAAAAGCCTCCTTATTATATTGTTGACAACAATGGTTCTACCATTTACATTGAATATAAATACAACATAAAAATTATAAAAAAATAATAATTTTACAACACTTGCAGAATGGCCTTATGGACTTACATTCCCCAAAATAAATAACGAATATACATATGAATACGAATGCAAATGTCATAATTTTAACAGTCCTTTTATATTTCATTTACCGATCAAATATATTTAGTTTCATATTTTCTATTTGGAAACCTTTGATACAAAACTTATTAATTAAACATATTCATTCAAGAAGTGCTTAGCTTACTCTCAT
The DNA here is from genome assembly GCA_019454045.1 of Zanthoxylum bungeanum. NCBI lineage: Eukaryota > Viridiplantae > Streptophyta > Magnoliopsida > Sapindales > Rutaceae > Zanthoxylum > Zanthoxylum bungeanum. The sequence goes on along the minus strand of SKCR01028695.1, from coordinate 42,189 downwards.
TTCTTATCACACTTAACCATTTCAATCTCTATAAAAATAACTCGCATGTGTAAGTCAATAACAATTTATTCATATAGCGTACACATACATAAGCTAATGCCAATTCAGAAACCTTGATTTGCTCCATTTACCAATTTTGTATGCTCAACCTATACATATCTTAACATCATATGCAGATACGAATATATGTTCATATACTTATACATTTACATATTCCTTTACATACACACATTCATATCGTTAAAGGTTCCTACCCTTACGCACTTCCATTCATACACATAAACATTAATTTCATCAAGTATTTCACTTCATACCTGTGGCGGTCGATAAACTTAACTATACATGTTCTCGAACTCTATCTCAGGAGTATCTCTAACTATCATCGTATTATCCTCAACACTTCAACCATTTATATATATATAAATGTAAATCAATAAATTAATTACTTCTCGCATGAGTTACTTACATGCCCTCGCGAACGCTCTAAGTCCTAGTCAAGTATGCCAAAACAAATGGCGAAATATCGTCAGAATTGTAACTTATATCCTTAATTTAACTACGACAAAATTTTGGATCTTCCCGGGATAACCAAATCAAGTCTCATTTCATTATTTTCAGTTCCATTACTCTTAAAACAACATTACTGACTAATACAAGCAACTAGTTAACATAACTCTCGGTTTACATGTTTTTGGAAAATCTTTCGAAAAAATTTCCACAAACGATACGGAAAAGTCTCGAACCCTCCGAACCTACCCAGATTTATCTGAACATTATCGTATTATAATATATAACTCATAATCATCATTACAATAAAAAACACATCAATTCTGTAAAACTCACTTTAACCAAAAACTTTTTGTAGGAGCGAAGCGGGGTTTACCACTATGCCTATGATGCTCGGTGACCACGATACTGTTGGGCTCGCAGCCCGTAGAGAGTACGGATTAGCCCGCGGGGGACTAAACTGGAGAATAAAAGAGTCGCCACCCAGTGTGAACTGGGAAAGATTTAAAGCCGCACTCACCCCTCGCAAGGGAAGACCTCAAACCGTTGGGTTCGGAATGGTCCCTTACTTATGCCAGTATAGTGGACGGGTTCACACAATGGTATAGCCAAGTCTTAATGCAATTCATGCAAGGTAATTCAAATAAACACAAATTTGCACACCCATAAATATTAATAATCACAATAACATAGTTCCAAAAATATATTAAATTAAGAAATACAAGATGCGATAACGAAAATTATAATAAACAATCAAAAGAAAGAAAAGCGTCAATAAACAAATAACAAACGAAAAAGGGGTTAATCACGCATATATGAATATTTCCCGAGTAACAAGTGCAGTTGTATCCCAAGTATAAACCGCACTACCGTCCATTTGGATTCGGCTACGGAATTTACGTCTGGGTTTCCATCCGATATACTACAAGTGATAATAACATACATAATCATCAATGCAATGTAAACGGACATAAAGAATAGACGTGAAATAATAAGATAATGATAAATAGACAAAAGATAAATAACGAAATAAAGATGAAATAATAAAATATCGATAATTAGATAAAAAAGATAAATAATGAAATAAAGACGAAATAATAAAAATGTGATCAGAAATTTGGCCTTCTTTGATGTAGGACTTCGTATATCGGGCTGGACGTATTTTATGTCCAGCCAGGCACGCAGCATCCGGAACTATAAATATAGAAAGGGTGCCCTCAGGTCTTACCTTTTAAGTTGTTTTCTCAGAAGTGCGTTAGGCCATCTCCGGAAGGTTTGTTGTTTCCGATTCGGTGTTTGTTATTTCTGGTTCGCTGTTTTGGTTAGTTTTTTAGCTTCTATTTTGGTTGTCTTTGGCTGATGTTTTGGTTGTTTTTTGCAACTGTTTGCTTCACGTTCTGGTCTGTTTCTGCTTCACGTCCAGGTTGCTTCACTTTCTGGTCTGTTCACATTTCTATTTCACTTCAAGGTTACTTCACATTCTGGTCTATTCACATATCTGCTTCACGTCCAAGTTGTTTCATGTTCTGGTCTCTTTTCTACTTCACGTCCAGGTTATTGTATGTTCCCTTTATCTTTTTTTCTTTTTTTTTTGGTGTTTGTCTCTTTTTTTGTTGTTTGGTCGGTTGTTTTTTTTTATTTTCCTCTAGGGTTTTCGCCAAGTTATCCTCTCTCTTTGTGTGTTCAGCCGTCTAAGCCCCCCTTGATAATGATTTGGTCCATTTTTTATAATGATTTGAAGGGTTCTCAAATAGGGAAACAAATCATGTAAATTTGGAAATTTATTCTCAAATTATTTTGAGAATACAATCTCATAAATTTGGTGATGATGATATCTCAAATCTTGTTAAATTTCTAAGGATGGGATTTCAAATCTTGTTAAATTGGAAAGTGTTGATGAGGGAATTTGAGCATGCGGATTGCATGGGATTTTGGGTGTGTGGATGGATTGCATGGGATTTGGGCCGTGTGGATAGGCAGAAGTTGAAGGGTGCAAGGGCGTGTATGGTGGGTCCGAGGCTAAGGTTTTGAAACAGCTATTGACTGGGTGAATCCGAGGCTGGCTAGTGAGTCTGAATCCGAAAATGTGCTAATTTTTGGGGGATTTCTTTCCTTCTGGCATTCGTATTCTGCAACTTCCGTAACTTTTCAAGTAATGCCTCCATACGAGGCTCATCATCGAGCTCATGCAAAAATGTAATGTCTACAGTCGCCCCCACTTTGATGGGGCTAGTGTAGTGTGTGACAATGACAACCCTATCAAAGTCATGCATGTATTTTTACTTACCTGGTCCGTCGGTCATTGCCGGACTTACCTGTTGTTTCGCTGCTTTTGCGAGATGTTTTGATTTTCGAGATTTATTCCTAAACTAATGGTGATGTGCTTTGACCCCTACGCTTCATTCCCGAACTGTGCTGGGTGTAAGATGTTTCGATCTCTGAGGCACTTCGACCTCTGTGATTTATTCCCGAATTGAGTTGCGTTTTTGGCGAGGTGCTTCGACCAATAGGCTTTATTCCTGAACCATACTGGGTGTGAGATGCTTCAATCTCTGGGATTCATTCCCGAACTGACGTTGAGGTGCTTCGACTCCTGGGCTTCATTCCTGAAACGTGTTTGGTGTGAGATGCTTCGATCTATGGGATTTATTCCTGAATTGAGTTGAGTTAATGGTGGGGTGCTTCGACCTATAGGATTAATTCCCTAACTGAAGGCGAGGCACTTCGACCCCGGGGCTTCATTCCTGAAACGTACTGGGTGAAAGATGCATCAATCTCTAGGATTTATTCTCGAACTGAGTTGAGTTGATGGCGAGGTGCTTCGACCCCTGGGCTTCATTCCCGAACCATGCTTGGTGTGAGATGCTTCGATATCTGGGATTCATTCCCGAACTGATAGTAATGGAGCTTCGACCTGTAGTCTCCATTCCTGAATCGTGCTGGGTTTGAGATGCTTCGATCTCTGGGATTTATTCCCAAACTGAGTTGAGTTGATGACGAGGTGCTTCGACCCTAGGCTACATTCCCAAACCATGCTACGTGTGAGATTCTTTGATCTCTATGATTCATTCCTGAACTGACGGTGAGGTGCTTCGACCCATAAGCTTCATTCCCGAACCGTGCTGAGTGTGAGTGCTTTGATCTCTGGGATTTATTCCCGAACTGAGTTGAGTTGATGGTGAGGTGCTTCGACCTCTTGGATTCATTCTCGAACTGATGGCGAGGTAGTTTGACCTTTGGTCTTCATTCCCGAATCGTATTGGGTGTAAGATGCTTCGACATCTGAGATTTATTCCCAAACTAAGTTGAGTTGATGGTGAGGTTCTTCGACCCCTTTGCTTCATTCCCAAACCATATTGGGTGTGAGATGCTTCGATCTATGGGGTTCATTCCCGAACTGACAGTAAGGTGCTTCGACCTCTGGGCTTCATTCTCGAACTGTACTGGGTGTGAGATGCTTCGATCTATGGGATTTATTCTTGAATTGACGATGAGGTGCTTCGACCCCTAGGCTTCATTCCCGAACCGTGCTGGCTGTTAGATGCTTTGATCTCTGAGATTTATTCTCGAACTAAGATAAGTTTATGGTGAGGTGCTTCGACCTCTAAGCTTCATTCCCGAACCATGCTGGGTGTGAGATGCTTCGATCTCTGGGATTCATTCCCGAACTGATGGTGAGGTGCTTCGACATCTGGGCTTCATTCTCGAATCGTGCTGGGTGTGAGATGCTTCGATCTCCGGGATTTATTCCCGAACTGAGTTGAGTTGATTGTGAGGTGGTTCAACCTCTGGGATTCATTCCTGAACTGAAAACGAGGTGCTTTAACCACTGGGCTTGATTCTCAAACCGTGCTGGGTGTGAGATGTTTCGATCTATGGGATTTATTCTTGAACTGAAAGTGCGGTGCTTCGACCCATAGGCTTTATTCCCGAACCGTGCTGGGTGTTAGATGCTTTGATCTCTGAGATTTATTCCCGAACAGAGTTGAGTTGATGGTGAGGTGCTTCGACCTCTGGGCTTCATTCCCTAACCATGCTGGGTGTGAGGTGCTTCGATTTCTGGAATTCTTTCCCGAACTGACGGTGAGGTTTTTCGACCCCTGGGCTTCATTCCCGAACCGTGCTGGGTGTGAGATGCTTCGATCTCTGAGATTTATTCCCGAACTGGGTTGAGTTAATGGTGAGGTGCTTCGACCTCTGGGATACATTCCTGAACTGATTGCGAGGTGCTTCGACCTCTGGGTTTCATTCCCGAACCGTGCTGGGTGTGAGATGCTTCGATCTATCGGATTTATTCCTGAACTGGCGGTGAGGTGCTTCGACCCCTGGGATTCATTCCTGAACCGTGTTGGGTGTTAGATGCTTTGATCTCTGAGATTAATTCCCGAACTAAGTTGAGTTGATGGTGAGGTGCTTCGACCTATGGGCTTCATTCCCGAACCATACTGGGTGTGAGATGCTTCGATCTCTGAGATTTATTCCTGAACTGACGGAGGTGTTTCGACCCCTGGGCTTCATTCCCGAACTGTGTTGGGTGTGATATGTTTCGATCTCTAAGATTTATTCCCGAACTGAGTTGAGTTGATGGTGAGGTGCTTCGACCTCTGGTATTCATTCCTAAACTGACGGCGAGGTGATTCGACCTCTGGGCTTCATTCCCGAACCATGCTGGGTGTGAGATGCTTCGATCTCTGAGAATAATTCCCAAACTGAGTTGAGTTGATGGTGAGGTGCTTTGACCCCTGAGCTTATTCCTGAACCATGCTTGGTGTGTGATGCTTCGATCTATGAGATTCATTCCCGAACTAACGGCGAGGTGCTTCAACCTCTGGGTTTCATTCCCGAACCATGCTGGGTGTGAGATGCTTCGATTTTTGGGGTATATTCCCCAACTAAGTTGAGTTGATGGCGAGGTGCTTTGACATCTAGAATTCATTCCCGAATTCGTTCCAGGTGTGAGATGCTTCGATCTATAGGATTTGTTCTCGAACTGATGGCGAGGTGCTTTGACCCCTAGGCTTCATTCCTGAATCATGCTGGGTGTGAGATGTTTCAATCTCTGAGGCACTTCTGAAAGTACCTACAAGCAATAGCGACAAACAATCTCTATACCCAAGAGGGGGGTGAATTGGGTTATCGCTATAAATGCGGAATTATAAAATCTTTGCCGATTTTAAGCTCTTATTACCATGTGGGAGTTTTAGGCAATTTTCTCTATTCCAATTAATAGCCTATATGCAAGTTTCTAATCAATATTATAAATGTAATCAAACTTGCAAATAAGTAAAAGTTAAGGGAAAGAGAAATACAACACCGCAATTTATAGTGGTTCGGCCAAACGTGCCTACGTCCACTCCCTCAAGCCTCGCTTGAAGATTTCCACTAAAATCGAGTTTTCCGTGGTTCACTCGTAACCAAGAGTTTTCCGCCAAGGCGCACTCCGAACCCTTTCACAATTTTGAGTTTTGTTCGTAGGTGCACTCACAACCTTTACAATTTACCCAAACAATGGGATTTCACAAATCACAAGTGTTTTTGATAAAGAAGAATTAAAACACACTTGGGCACTCACAAATAATAAGAAGATTGTGTGAGAGCAAACCCAAGTGATCTAAGCTCACTAAATGATATGGAAGATGTGTGTGTGAGCTTGGATGAGTGTTTATGAATATGAAGGTGTATATCACTCTTTGTTTGCCTTAGAGAATGTATATGAAGGTTTTCTAGATCTCTAATCTGAGGCAAAGGAGTTGGGGTTCTATTTATAACAAAATGCAAAGTTTTCCCCAACTTACAGCGAGACCGGCGAGCAAACCGGCTAGGAGACCGGCATGCCGGTCTAGGGTTTCAAAATCTCCCAACGGCTATATAACGTTCGAAAAACTAGCCGTTAGACCGGCGAGGAGACCGGTGAGGAGCTCCCTGGTTCCAGAGAGCATGCTTTTCTCAGCCAAAACCGGCATGAAGACCGGCGAGAAAACCGGCATGGAGCTCCCTGGTTTCAGAATGTGCATGACCAGTCAAGACTGACGACACTTGGTATTTTGGTCATAACTTTCTCTAGAAAATTCCAAATCATGATCCATAAATTTCTACATACACTAGACACATAGATATAGCTACTGTAAAAACTTCAGCTCCAAAAACATTAAGATGAAGTTTATGGAATTTTTCTAATGTGACATGTATGCAGAAAACGCACATCTGAACATGTTGTAGTAAAATGGCTCTAGAGAAAGTTCTATGTATCAGAATTGTGTTCTGTTTGAACCGTAGCAAACTAGAGACACATATCTATCTAACGGTATATTATTTGAAGTTTAGTTCAACCGTTTGCTAGTTTTTAGAAGATCATTTACCGATGCACTTGTGCATGAAGTTCATTTTGGTGCAAATAAAATGCAAATGATTCTTTTAGCATTCTAAGCCATTTTAAATGCGAGTGATGCAAAATGTATGATTCCTAAGAGCTTTAGATCACTTGAGTAAACTCACTTACAATAAAATTTAGCTCTTAATCATTATCTTCGATTTGCCGCTAGTCTTTACATTCTCGCTCTTCATCCCATATGCTTCGACACTTTTTGTATTGTTTCGTGTTCGTACGTCGAAGACTTCTTTCATGTTGATGTCATCAAAATCCATTTATGCGACCAAGTCGCCAACAATCTCCCCCTTTTTGATGATGGCAACCCTTTAAAACTTGTTGGTACTTGTGAGCTTCTTGGAGTCCAAATTTGACAATTTTGCTCCCCCTCAACATAAGCTCCCCACAATGTGTGATTGTCTTTAATATAGCTCTATAACAACTTGACAAACACATTAGTACATTTACTCCCCCTTAATCCAAGGGTGAGGGTAAAATAAGTTTTAACCTCATTTCTAATGATTTCTCCCCCTTTGACATTATCAAAAAGTGGAGAAGCAAAATTTAAATCTAAATGAGATACCAAATATATATGTGCTATAAAAACGATACCAAAGTTAAAAAATATGCACATTTTGGCATTTCCCCCTTTTTGCCATAAGATGTAAAAATTATGTATAATGCAATTTTCAAAAGATTATGTACTATGATACTAATCAACAATTTATATCACTGAATCTATTTGAATATCATAACATTTTAAGCATTATATCTCCCTAATTGTGATATCAAATAAAATAAGTCATTATATATCATGATACCAATTAAAATCAATGACTTCAATCCATTTTAATGATTGGCTTCTTATGAATATCTTACCAATTACTTAAACAATCAAAATTCATGCTTTTCATGATTATACAATTATGTTACATGGCAAATTCATTTATAATGCAAAATTAATCAAATGATCACATATATGAGTTTTGACTCAATGAATTCAATGTGATACCAATTGAAATAGGATAGGGGTTTAAATATATGATTAAGGCACTTAGTGATATCAAATGGAAATCGATACCAATAGAAGTTTGAATACATTGCCTAATCACTTTGTATGCTTTAAAAAATATTTTAACCAAAGTGAAATATGCATACATATAGAAATTGGAGGAAACGGTACCAATGTTTCCGTGAATACGGAGTTTACCTTTACCGTTGCGAATCCTCATCTCTTTGAGCTTTTGGGGTCAATTTTGCAATTTCTCTTTAAAGTTCCATTCCCAAAGCTCCCCCTACAAATTTTCAATTATACTTTGGTACCCAAACTCTCTTGGGTCCATTGGGGTTAGTTTTGATTCCTAGAGGAATCCATGCATTTTTAATCACATTCTTATACATGCATTCAAAAATTTTATGTCCATTTTCATTGCAAGCATGACATGTGACATTTTCATTTATAACATTCTTAGCATGAGAATCAGAAGCCTTAACAAAATAATTTCTCAAAAATTTTCTTTTAATATAAGGCCTATATCCTAATCCTTCTCTTTTAAATGCACATTTTTGGGATCCAATAAGCATTTTAAAATTTTTATGTCCCAATGTGAATTTGCTAAGTATGTTTTGCAAATCTACAATCTTAGTATTTAACAAAACATTTTCATTCAATATAGATTTGCAATCGCATGTCTTAGAGCTAGATGGCATATTTGATATGACATTTTCAAGTTCTAGCTTTTTAATCTTCAAACATGCATTTTCATCATTTAAGCATTCAATTTCTTTTTCATGTTTGGCCTTTAAGCATATAATCTCATTATCTAAAACATGAATTTTATCCATATAACATGCATGTTCATTTTTAAGTATAGCATGCTCATTTTTGACTAATTTTAATTTCTTTTTAAGCATATCACACAATTCTTTTAAACCATTAAAAGCATCAAGTAATTCAGAATTGTGTACCTCTTCTTCTTCGCTTTCTTCTTCAATTTCAAAGTGGATATCCTCATCCGTGATAGCCATGAATGCTATTGATTTATCTTTGACTTCAACTTCTTCCTCCTCGGATGAGCTTGAATTGCTATCGCTCCAAGTTGAAGTTGCTTTCATTGCCTTTTTCTTTGATTTTCCTTTCATTTTCCTCAATGGGCAATCGGTAGCTATGTGACCCGGTTTGTTGCATTCATAACACACAATTTTCTTATTCTTCCGCGGCCATTTTTCTTCTTTAGCCTTTGATTTTCCCTTGAGTTTTGCGGATTTGAGAAGCTCTTTTACTTTATTGGTGATGCTTGCCAATTCATCATCAATATCATCTTCTTCACTTGAGCTTGACTCGTCTCTTTTTCTTGCTTTTAAGGCCAAGGACTTTCTTGTCCTTTTCTCATCTTCCTCTTTTTTGTCCATTTTGATCTCCATTTCGTATTCAAGCAATTTGCCGACCAAATCATCCATCTTCAAAGTGTTTATGTCGTTTGCTTCTTTAATGGAGGAGGTGTAGCTTCTAAACTCTTTCGGGGGAGATCTCAAAATTTTCTTCACTTGATTCGATGTCCCGATGACTTTTCCCAATGCTCCCAAATGATTGATGATGACCGTAAACCTAGAAATCATGTGATCAATTTCTTCCCCGGATTCCATCTTGAAATTGTCCAATTCGCACATGAACCGGTTGATCTTCGATTCCTTCACTTGACTTGTGCCCTCATTGACCATTTCCAAAGACTTCCATAAATCATATGCGTTTCCATATTCCGGAAGCTTGCTTACTTGATCCCGATCAATGGCACATAGGAGTTGGTTGAGTGCCTTAGCATTTTGTGAGGCTAGTTTCACATCCTCACTATCCCATTCTAAACTTGGTTTTGGAATATCAACCCTGTTGCTATCCTTCTTTGTTGGCCCTTTTACACCTCGTGTGATGACCAAATAGGATGGCGGATCATTGGCTAGGAGATAAGTCAACATTCTTGACTTCCAATAGTTGTAGTCGGTTCCGGTGTAAAACGGAGGTCTAGTTGTTGAATATCCCTCGGCAAAATTTGATGATTTGCTTGTAGAGGCCATGATCTATTCTCGGACGGTTAAGTCTTGTAGAGAATACCTCGCTCTGATACCAACTGAAAGTACCTACAAGCAATAGCGGCAAACAATCTCTATACCCAAGAGGGGGGGTGAATTGGGTTATCGCTATAAATGTGGAATTATAAAATCTTTGCCGATTTTAAGCTCTTATTACCATGTGGGAGTTTTAGGCAATTTTCTCTATTCCAATTAATAGCCTATATGCAAGTTTCTAATCAATATTATAAATGTAATCAAACTTGCAAATAAGTAAAAGTTAAGGGAAAGAGAAATACAACACCGTAATTTATAGTGGTTCGGCCAAACGTGCCTACGTCCACTCCCTCAAGCCTCGCTTGAAGATTTCCACTAAAATCGAGTTTTCCGTGGTTCACTCGTAACCAAGAGTTTTCCGCCAAGGCGCACTCCGAACCCTTTTACAATTTTGAGTTTTGTTCGTAGGTGCACTCACAACCTTTACAATTTACCCAAACAATGGGATTTCACAAATCACAAGTGTTTTTGATAAAGAAGAATTAAAACACACTTGGTCACTCACAAATAATAAGAAGATTGTGTGAGAGAAAACCCAAGTGATCTAAGCTCACTAAATGATATGGAAGATGTGTGTGTGAGCTTGGATGAGTGTTTATGAATATGAAGGTGTATATCACTCTTTGTTTGCCTTAGAGAATGTATATGAAGGTTTTCTAGATCTCTAATCTGAGGCAAAGGAGTTGGGGTTCTATTTATAACAAAATGCAAAGTTTTCCCCAACTTACAGCGAGACCGGCGAGCAAACCGGCTAGGAGACCGGCATGCCGGTCTAGGGTTTCAAAATCTCCCAATGGCTATATAACGTTCGAAAAACTAGCCGTTAGACCGGCGAGCAAACCGGCGAGGAGACCGGTGAGGAGCTCCCTGGTTCCAGAGAGCATGCTTTTCTCAGCCAAAACCGGCATGAAGACCGGCGAGAAAACCGGCATGGAGCTCCCTGGTTTCAGAATGTGCATGACCAGTCAAGACTGACGACACTTGGTATTTTGGTCATAACTTTCTCTAGAAAATTCCAAATCATGATCCATAAATTTCTACATACACTAGACACATAGATATAGCTACTGTAAAAACTTCAGCTCCAAAAACATTAAGATGAAGTTTATGGAATTTTTCTAATGTGACATGTATGCAGAAAACGCACATCTGAACATGTTGTAGTAAAATGGCTCTAGAGAAAGTTCTATGTATCAGAATTGTGTTCTGTTTGAACCGTAGCAAACTAGAGACACATATCTATCTAACGGTATATTATTTGAAGTTTAGTTCAACCGTTTGCTAGTTTTTATAAGATCATTTACCGATGCACTTGTGCATGAAGTTCATTTTGGTGCAAATAAAATGCAAATGATTCTTTTAGCATTCTAAGCCATTTTAAATGCGAGTGATGCAAAATGTATGATTCCTAAGAGCTTTAGATCACTTGAGTAAACCCACTTACAATAAAATTTAGCTCTTAATCATTATCTTCGATTTGCCGCTAGTCTTTACATTCCCGCTCTTCATCCCATATGCTTCGACACTTTTTGTATTGTTTCATGTTCGTACGTCGAAGACTTCTTTCATGTTGACGTCATCAAAATCCATTTATGCGACCAAGTCGCCAACAACTTCGACCTCTAGGATTCATTCCTGAATCCATACCAGGTGTGAGATGCTTCGATCTCTAGGATTCATTCCCAAACTGATGACGAGGTGATTTGACCTCCTTCATTCCCGAACCGTGCTGGTTGTGAGATGCTTCAATCTTTGAGGAGCTTCAACCTCTGGGATTCATTCCCGAACTGAGTTGGTGATGGTGTTTTGGTCCATCTGCGTGACTTTTCGATCCACTGGGGAGTTGTTTTCATGATGATGAGGTGTTTCGACCTCTGGATTCATTCCCAAATTGTTGATGACATGGGCCTCAACCCTAGGATTCATTCCTAAACTGTCGAATTGATGGTGGTGAGGAATTTCGACCCCTGATCTATCCTCATTCTTGAGGCTCTTTGCTCGTCCTCATTCCCGAGGTTGTTCTCCATTCCTGGAGATCTTCGTCCTCATTCCCGAGGTTGCTTTATTCCTCTCCATTCTCGGAGTTGCTCGTCCTCACCATTTTTCTTTTTCTTCAAAGCCTGCGAATACAAAATAAAAATTATGTGTATACGATGTGTATGTATGTATGCATGGATGTATTCCCTATTCCGATAGATTTTCTTTGTCTTATTGGCTTGATGTTATCCTTGATGAGGCATTTCTTGCTTTCTTTAGTGCCTTTGCCTATAAAAGTTCTTGGTCGCCCCTTTGGCCTGCTGACAGTTTTCTCCTGTCAATTCTACTCCAGTGATTGCTCAATTCTCTTAAGTCTCATGGCTCAAGATCCTGCTGTATCCCTTATTCGTGAGGTGGTAGACTGGTCATCCCCAAACCTGGGTCAGCTTTCTACTCTTCGCTACCTGCACCGAGTCAAGGTGAATTATGCCTTTTTGAAATCGGCCTCATCTTTTTGGGATACTGAAAATCATGTCTTCCAATTCCAAAATTTCGAAATATGCTCTCTCCCTGAGGAGTTTTCTGCCATTCTCGGCTTGCATTTGTCTCTTACTACCCTTCTCATCTACTGAAAATCACGTCTTCTGATTCTCGGAGCTTTCCTGGTTTTACAGGTTTGTTCTATCTTTTGCCTAAGTTGTCTTTTTGAATTTTCAACTTAGCGGATTCCTCTATCTTCCCTGGATTGCTCTATCTTCCCTGGGTTTCCTTTTCAGGTTTTCAATTCAGCGAGCTAATTTTTTATATTTTTTTAGATATGTCCTCATTCTCGAGGCTCTGTTCTTGTCCTCATTCTCGAGGTTGTTCTCTATTCTCAGAGTTCTTTCCCCAGATCTCCTTACCTTGTGCAGCATCTAAGAAACAAAAGCTGTGATTTATAATTATTTGACTCTAATCTTTCCCGATTAGCTGGGATTTATGCAATCTATGAACATCTTGAACATTTGTTTCAAAAAAGATATTTACATTACTTTTTAATACATATGTAGGAAATAAACTGCATTGCAAAGGTACCTCTTTCGCTAACTGTTCCTCACGGATTTTACAATTAGCTATTTTTCTTGCTCACTCATGCTCTATATTTTGCTTGGGCTGTCCTTTGCGGATTTTCAACCAAACGAGCCTTTCTCTCTCTGTTTTTTTTTTCATTTTCATGCAAATTATTATTTTAGCCTGTCCACGTTGATGGGCTCAGTGAACTTGTTCCCTTCCAAATCTGACAGTCCCAGTGCCTTATTCCCCCCATCACCTTTTTGACTAGGGAGGGCCCTTCCCAATTGGGCCTAAACTTTCCCCTTGGGTCCATTATCAGTCACTTCGACTGCTTGAGCACTAAATCACCTACTCTGATCTTGGTGGGACGCACATTCTTATTTAACGCCCGAGCCAACCTTTTCTGGTATAGCTGCTTGTGGTACAAGGCCTTTATCATTTTCTCATCCAGTAATGCTAGCTTTTCGAACCTACGCGAGGCTCATTCCTGCTCATCTGCATGTACCATCATCACCCCAGCGGTTCAGGTTCTATGGCCTAATATAGCACCAAGGGTTTGCCCGGCCTTGGAGGTTTCAGGATGGGCAGTTTAACCGAGAACTCTTTGATTTTGTCAACAGCTTCTTGACATTGCCTATGTTGGGGTTTTGGGCGATGGGCGCAGCGGAAGCGCAGGTTCGAGCAAAATCGTATTTTAAATTTTTTTCAAAATACCAAATAAATTATTCAATATCTAATATGAATAATTCATTCATATTTCACCTAAACTTATTTATTCAATATCAAATATTAACATAAATTAAGTTGAAAACTCGCGAAACTTTTACGAAAATCGATTTTCTGTAAAATGACATAAAATGTGTTTTTGACCGAACGGACTACCCAAATCTTATGGAAACTGCCCAGGTCAGATCCAATAGTGTCGAGGCAGTTCATGGGCTGCCCGAACAGTGATGGATTCACTGTTTAGACAGCCGTCACCGGGTTGGCACAAAATCCATCCGGTAACGCCGTTTTTGCTTATTTCAAGTCGGAAAAACTTTCCGGAAATTATTCCAACTCCCAAAACACATCCATTACATTCTAAAGACAACATTTTCGTCACCAAATCAGAATAACTTCCAGGTCTGATCAGTAAGTAAAAAAAGTCCATATATCATGCTTTAAATCCAATTTTCACCAAGATTAATCAAAATTATCAAACACCAATCAAAAGTCACCGCAATTGAATAACTCTAGAACAATTCTAGGCATAATAAGAGTGGCTATCACATTCTAGAAAGACAAAAAATTTTCCTACAACAATTGACTAAATTAGCCTAGAATTACACTAATTCCATCCAATCTACACTTCACACATGCATTATCTTCCTTCTCCATCAACCACAAAACAAAGCCCCTAATTTTTCAGATTTAAAGGAACCCTAGAATATTTCTAGATCATCAAGGAACAAGAAATCAAATTTACTAAGCTTGGGTATAAAGAATTACCTTTAATTCCCTTGAATCCTAAGCTTTTTCCTTGATTTTCACATTAAATCTTCATGGAATCACCAAGCAAAGTTGAAACCCATTTTCCCCTTTCTTATTTGAGCCTCACGTCAATAGTACTCCAAGTGATAATGATGAAACAATTTTTAATATAAAACCTATTATGGCCGAAATTGGTGGGTTTGGGGCATTATTGTCCTTTCAAAATTAATCAAATTAATATTCAAATTAACTTTATATTTAACCAATCAATATTGGACAAATATAAAGTATAATTAATTCATGACATGTGCACTAATTTTAAGTCACGATTTGTCATGACAATCATGACAAAAATGATAAGATTTATAATTTATAATTATTTAACAATTAAATAAATAAATAATTAAATAACAAGTATATATGTATTTTTATTTACATTGAATAACATATACATATATTTATGGCATGTGTCAAAATCTCATTTGACGAACAATTAATGTGTATCTAATCGTATTATGTATCAAATACAAATACACAATAATTATTATCGGACAAAATCTCCTAATGCATATGTTATCATTTAACCGATTAAACGATCTGAATTAACTCATTTAATCCGGTGAAGTATTATGTATAATCTGTATTATTCATATCGAGTTTCCCAAGTGCTCAACGAGTACACTCATATTGTGAGACTCTCTAAGTTTAGGTTTATTCGTCACGAAATCCAATTTTGTGTCCATAATCCACTCACTCATGGATTATGACGACCACGGATAATCTCGCTAAACTATGCAAGCCGAGGTCATCGGATACGTATAATCCATCTGTCACAGTCTATCCATATTATACCTGGGATATAGATAACAACGTCAAATTCATTCGGTATAATACAGTCGAATTTCAATTTATGATCTCTAAATAACACTCGGAACTGATTTCTGAAGTTATACCATGGCCATAGATTTACTAGATCGTAAACACATGCTGGATGCATATGCCCTGTACATAGTACTGACGGATCCTATCTTGATAAGCACAGGATGTCATGAGCATCAGTCCACACCCAACGAATAGGTGGAGGTTTGATCATGACTAGATCGTTGACGTGGCTGCCATCAAAGTGTGGAGGATAGCTCATTTATCCACAGTGGTATCTCAAGTCAAATGACCACTATGCTCGCTAAACTCGAGATGGTTCTTATTGACGTTGGTGTACCATCTATTAGGAAACCTAAAATTGGGGTACAAAATATATATTCTAATTAAATGGGCAGACCATTTATATATACATTATTATCTCATTTAGCCTTGTGATAATTAATCATTGAACTTTATTATTTTTGTTGCGATATTTTATATCGTTCCGCAAGTGTACGGTATCAAGTTTTAGTATTGATAAGTGAAAGAGTGTCGAACCCACAAGGATTGTATTCAACTCACACTAAGTATTATAATTAGAAAAACTAGCTTTATTTAGAAGCAAATTAAATTTAGATTAAAAACTAAGTAATTAAGATACAAAATTTTTGATAAAGATAGACCAGGATATGAGAGATTCTGGAGTCTGATTTCACCTAGTTATCCCCTATGTATTTTTCATGCCAATCAATTCTTATTCAGCTGCATTGTTTAAAAGCCAAGACCCCAAATTGTTCTAACTCCCTCTCCCGAGTGTCGAGTTAATATTTTATCAATTATAAACTTCGATATCCCTATCAAAATCTAGTAATTAATAATTCATTACGCTTTGTGATTCTTTGCTAACGACTTCAAAGGGATTACAGATTCTCCTGAACTCTACAAATCTCCTAAGTTATATTCTCTATATCTTATTCAAATAGATTCTAAACATTCATCATCTCAATTTGTGGCCAACAAAAAAGAAGCTTTAAACGCAATAGAATATAAATAAACTGAATTAAAAATCAAATTGGCAAACAACATATAGGTTCAAGCATTGGCTACATCATTCTCTAGAATAATAGAGTTAGTTCATGACTAAAGATAGAAACAATGAAATTAATGTCATGAACATATTAGAAATCAATAGAGTTTGAAGAAAGAAACTAGATAATAAAACCCGAATCGAATCCCTTAGTCTTTGAACATCACAGCATTCATCTCCTCTTGTCGCTCTTCAATCTTTCTCTTTTGATCTCTCTAAAAATATATGTTTTGAGTCTTGAGTTGTGTATTAGCCTCCTTTTTAGGGTTTTGGACGAGCTTATTTATTTAAAGGAAAATCTTAGAGTTCTTGTGCATGTAAAACCCTGATTTCTGATGTTTATGGGTGTCTATTGCAGCGTCACGACGCCGCTTTTGGCTTTGTGATGCTAAACTCTCGGTATTTTTGTGTGTGATGCTGAAGGGGTGTTGCGACGCCAGGAACAATTTATGGCTTGCCGATTTCTGCATTTTCTGCTCTTCCCCGTGCTTTCGATGCGTCCGTAGGGTCCCAAAACACATATAATTGCCCCCAAGATCCATGTTCCAATGCTTCCTAATAATAGAACATAAAACAAATTATAAAATACATTAAATGACACAAAACCTAACAAAATAGTTAGTTAAAAATATAAGAATAAGTGGTGTAAATCGTACTTATCAATTTTTCATTTTAATGGTAAGTTTATATTGATACCCCATAAAATAGGTTACAAATATTGTATCAAAATTTTACCAATGTATCATTATTTGTAATATTTTAATGAATGAATAGAAAGGCCATCCAAGAATGCAATTTTTCTATTAAAAAAAAAAAAAAAAAAAAAAAAAAGGACAAAGAAAGCCATATATATATATAATAATATAATAATAATAATACATCGTTGTACCACATAGTAATGTTATAAGAGCATATAATTAAGTTTGATGGCACATATAGGACCACTTACCCGTAAAATCATCAAACAATAGATTGTTCACATCATTTTTTTTATGCATATATTAATCATATAAATTAAACTTCTGATGTGTGATGATTTGAAAGAAAGTGAGATGATTAATTTCAAAAATAATATGCTAATCATTCATGCATCCGGACAAGTAATATGCTTGCCCTATACATACCATCACTTTGCTTTTAATTCGACAAATTAGACTCGATTTGATTACCATAGAGTCGTACATAGCAAACTATCTAAAAATTATTTTATTAAATTATTGATAATTCATTTATGGTTGTGGATTAGTTGAGTTGGTAAATCTCGTGAATTATAAAATAATGGTATGAAGATCGAACCCCGCTCACATAGCTATATGGAGGAGATTGATTTACTCTTGGGCTAAATAATAATAATAATAATAATAATAATAATAATAATATAATAATAATAATAATAATAATAATAATAATAATAATAATAATAAGAAGTTATTCATAATCTACTAGGTATATAAGTTGAGTAACAACAATGATAAGTGTACACACAAATGATACTCAATTGAAAATTAAATAAAA
Organism: Zanthoxylum bungeanum; assembly: GCA_019454045.1. Lineage (NCBI taxonomy): Eukaryota > Viridiplantae > Streptophyta > Magnoliopsida > Sapindales > Rutaceae > Zanthoxylum > Zanthoxylum bungeanum. Next base: position 24,226 of record SKCR01028695.1, on the reverse strand, counting down.
ATAAATCCGTGAGTTCCATTTTTATTGGCATGTGTCCGTGACAAAACAAGTTCAATTGAATTGTAATCTTTCATGAAGATCTTTGTGCAATTGGACTGGTTTTTGGCTGTTGTGCATCAGACATGCGTTCGTGGTGCGTTCGTTGCAGTGTTCGAACAATTGGCGTTAGTGCTGCGTTCATTTTTTGGGTTCGAACGTGTGGCGTTAGTGGCACGTTCTTTATTGGGTTCGAACGGGAGCATTCCAGAGAGCAAACGTTCGAGTCACGTTCTTGTTGGGTTCGAACGGGATCATTCCAGAGAGCATCCGTTCGTTGTGCGTTCGATTGCCGTTCGAATGAGTCTTTCCAGTGGGCACGCGTTCGTGAAGCGTTCGATAAACCGTTCGAACGCCAGTCGCATCTGAACGCGTTTTGGCCTGCAAAACCCTAGTTTTTCACCATACCTATAAATATAACCCTTAGCCGCCATTATCATTAGTTGAAGCATATTTCTCTTGAGCTAAATACTCTCAAAACTTTCAACTCTCTTTGATTTCACCTTGAAGACTCTTTGAATCTCATGTCTTCTATTTGTTTGGTGAAATCAAATCTTTGATAAACCTTCAACACAACTTAACCCAAATTCCCTAAGCCTTTAGAGTTCTTTAAGAGGAAGTTTGGTAGTCGGAGTTCCGGCGTCATTGGTGATATAATCTACTCAGAGACTTCAGAGGTTCTGAAGAAAACCGTGGGTCGCGGGCTTGAGGAGTTGCCTTGAGTTCTTGCAGTATTGAGGTACTTGAGTCGGTAGAGTTGCCACCATAGGTCTTGACCATCGCTGTAAGTTTTTCTCTATATAGTGGATTCGGGTGGTAGCCTATACCCGGAGTGGTTTTTTTACTCGGAAGAGTTTTCCACTTCGTCACAAAAATTATTGTGTTGGATTTTGTGTGATTGGTTTATTTTCCGCAATTTATATTTCGCTTTAAATTAATATTGTGGATTTTATTATAGTTGGTTGATTTGGTTGCCTGTTATTTTTCCATAGTAGCAGTAACAGGACTTGTACTGCTTATTATTTATAATTCCGCATAGGGTCAGAACCTAGGGTAACCCCAAATTTTCAAAATCAAAAAAAAATTATGCCTATAATGTGTCTTTGGATTTGTCATATGAATATACACCTTATCACTACTCCTCGAGTAATGATACAAATTTTAATATGACAAAATACTATTGTTTTGATGAAAACGTGACATGACCTACGTAATTTAATTATTTTCATTATTTTTTATTATCTGTTACCTTACTCATTACTGAATCTAGTCCTATGATAAATTAGTTTCATTTCTATCTAAGTAATATTAATTACATTCTTTTAGATTTCTGATTGGTATGTAAAAGAGGGGAAAAAATATTATAATTCTTAACATATGTACAGGTAAAGGTGTCAAATGTGATCAAATATTTGATAATCCTGGACTGTATAACGAAATTTATTGAATAACCAAAGAAAATAACGACACTGAATTATAGGGGGCACGTTACATGTTATTGAATTTAATCGTCCCTTGATATAAATATACACATGATAAACAAATATATAAAAAATTCAACCCAACTTAACTCAATATCTATACTTATATTATTAATCATATTGTAAATCTCTCCCCTTAATTTGAGGAAATCTATTCAAAGAAACATTCAATCCATACTTTTTTTCACTTTCCAAACATTCATTCCATAACGGCTGCTCAAACCATTATGCTTCTCTACTTTTTCATGGGCAATTGATTGTGGCATATTAGGATGTGGCATACCGTTTCATACTTCTCTACCGTTTTTTTCATTATACTTCATCAATGTTGTTAGTGTCATAGAATTTAAGATGGATTTTGATGATGCAACACGGAAGACTTCGATGCGCATTAGCAGACATTACAGAAAGATGTCGAAGCGATCAGTGATGAATAGAGAAATAGATATGAAGACTAGCGCTTATTGAAGAATATTGTTTATATGGTCTTAGTTTATGGCTCTTTTTGTAGGTGAGTTGTTAATTTAAGTCTCTAAGCTCAAATGACTCATCTGCACAATCATTTAGATGCATTAGAGTCATGTACATAATGATTTCAACTTTTGAATCATGCATTTTATACACTCGGAACAGCATGTCGGTCTCCCACACCGACATACCGGTGACCCTGCTTTGTCTTAGGTAGATTTATATGCTCTTTGGAACCGGGCTGCTCCATACCGATCCCCATATCGGTCAGCTAGAGTTTGCATATGCACTGGAACCGGGATGGTCCATACTAAACCTCATATCGATGTGCAAATCAACATACCAGCCTCTATATTTGTCAGTATTCTGGTATTGCGCTTTAATCTTCAACGATAATATAGGCGTTATGCTTTGGTAGACTGGTATTGCGCTTTAATCTTCATCATTATTAAATGATCATGCATCAATTATTGAGAAAAATGAAATGCATGAAAAAAAATCGCATGCTTAAAATTTGAAAAGCTAAAACTTGAAATGATCATATGTAGCATGTCATTTAGCTCAAATACATGTGATTACAAATCTATTATGAATGAAAATATTGTTTTGAATAAAAAGATTATAGATTTGCATAACATTGCTGTAAAATTTATGTTGGGAGAGAAAATTTTAATATGTTGATTGGATCCTAAAGATGTTCTTTTATAAGAGAATGATTATGATATAGGCCTTATATCAAATAAAATTTTTGAAGAATTATTTTATAAATGCATCCAATTCTCATACGCATGTCATTATTGATGAAAATATCGCATGTCATGCATGCAATATGAAAGGACACAAAATATTTGATTGCATGTACAAAAATATAAAAGTGAATGCATGGTTCCCCAAGCAACCAAGCCTAACCCCCATGGACCCAAGAAAGTTTGGGTACCAAAATAAACTTAAATGATTTTGTAGGAGAAATTTTGGGAAAGGTCCATCAATGAGAAATGCAAATGATCTCAAAGACTTGACAAAAATGAAGAAAGAGCTTAAATATAGAAGAATGTCAAATGCAATCCTAAAAAATAAATGAATTTGATGATTGGTGGATTTTTCACTTGGTGACAACGGTAAAAGATAAAATTCATGTTTACGAAAATATTAGTACTGTTTCCTCCAACTTATATATGTATGATTATTTCAATTGATATGAATTGGGCTTGATTGTGAAGTATACCAGTGATTAGGCAACTTGAATTTAATTTGGTATCATCTTATGCTTAATCATATCGTAAATCTCATTTGGTGTCAATTAGTATCACATAAGACTTATTGCATGTTATGACATATGTGATCCTTTTTGAATTTTTAGCATTTGATATGTCTTGCCATTGATCTCTATTGGTTGAAAATGACATGCATGGATATTGGTAAAATTTGAATGATTTTGATGATCTATGCATGAATTTCATATTGTATGGAAAAAGCAAGAATTGTATGAAAAATGCTAAGTGTGCATGTTAATAAACTTTTATATATTTTTATGCACATATTGGTTGGTATCTCATAGAGCTTAAATTTTACATCTCCATCTCTTTTTATAATGTCAAAATGGGAGAAATCATAAAATGAGAAAAAAAAAACTTATATTTCCTTCACCTTTTTATCAAGGGGGAGCAAATTAGTACTAATGTGTTTGTCTAAGTTTTATATAGCTACAATGAAGACAATCACATATTGAGGGGGAGAAAAATCATCAAAAAATCTAGACTCTCATAGCTCCCAAGCTTTAAAGATTGTCATCATCAAAAAGGGGGAGATTGGTAGTGTCATAGTACTCAAGATAGATTTTAATGATGCAACGTGGAAGACTTCGACGCGCATTAGCGGACATTACAAAAAGATGTCGAAACGATTGGTGATGAAGAGCAAAATGGATGTGAAGACTAACGCTAATTGAATAATATGTTTTATATGGTCTTAGCTTAGGACTCTATTTATAAGTGAATTATTAATTTAAGTCTCCGAGCTCATATGACTCATATGCACATTCATTTATATGCATTAGAGTCATGTGCAAAATGCTTTCGACTTTCGAATCCTACATTTTCTACATTATGACTAGAAAATTGGTCCCCCATTCCGGTATACTGGTGACCCTGCTCTGCTTTGGGCAGATTTTTATGCTCTCTGGAATCGGACTGCTCCATACTGGTCTCTCATATCGGTCAGTTGGAGTTTGCACAGCCACTAGAACCAAGATGGTCCATACCGGTGCACTAATCAGCATACTGGCCTCTATACTAGTCAATAATCTGATATTTCGGTTTAATCATCAATGGTAATATAACCGTTATGCTTTGGCAGACCGGCATACCGGCCTCTGAGACCGGCATATCGGTCTTAGACAGAGAGTATGGGCAGTATTTCACCTTCTATATAAATTGAGCCTTAAATCCATTTTTGCCAACTTCTTCAACTTTCATATAATTTTCTATAAGACAAAAACAAAGAGTTTTACAAAACCTTCGTAATCATATACACTCTCATATTTAAGCTCACTACATACACCTTCATAACATTTAGAGAACTTAGATCTTCACATTATTAAATCTTCTTATCTTTGTGAGTGCCTAAGTTGTACTTAAATCTTCATATTTTCATACACTTCTGGTTGGGAAGTCCCTTGTTAAGTGGGTATACTCAAAAGGGAAATTTGTGTAAAGGCTGTGAGTGATACTAGGAACAAAACACATTGTAAAGTTTTAAGAGTGAGCCATTGGAAAACACTTTTTTTAAGGTTTGGAGTGAACCTATGGGACAAAACTCTTGGTTGCGAGTGAGCCATTAAAAACTCGGTGTAAGTTGTAAATTCAACTTAATGGAAATTTTCAAGCATTTCTTGGGGGAGTGAACATAGATAAAGAATTGGCCGAACCACTATAAATTCAGTGTCAATCTCTCTAACCCTATCTCTTTAATTTATCACAATCTTTACATTATATTTTCATACTATTTAGTATAGCTTGTCACTGAGAAAATTATTTGTTGGGTGCATTAATTATAGATATTGATTATTAAGCTTAATTGGTAAAGCTATTAGTTTAGTAGCATAAAATCGGCAAGAATTTTATTTCCGCAATATTAGGTTATTATCCAATTCACCCTCTCCCCCTCTCGGATATATGGAGTTGTATTTGTTGTGCGCTTATAGGTAATTTCAAATGTTATATATATGGGAGGATGAGCTCTTTTCAATGCTCAAAAAATTCAATGTGCAAAAAATTCAGAAGACTTTGATGATTCGTAATCACTCTCGGAGATAATTCATGGCTAGGTGTTATAAGAGGGAAGCCGAAGAGGACAGGTTTGTAGAGAATCATTGACAATTGCAATTTATGACTTTAGGCTCTCTCCTTCTCTATCAGCTCAAATAGATGAGTCAGGTAAGTGGGTATTTTTGTAAAAGTTGGTTTATTTGTTTTTATATTTGCCTATAGTTATAGTTTCTATTTTTAGCAGTGATGTTATGGTTTTTTTGCTTTTAATTTCTTGTGACTTTGAATTTTGTTTCTTTAAATTGAGCGTTGTTCAGTTGTTCTGGTGTGGTGCTCATCAATTTTAATATTTAATTTCAAGAACAAACACTTCTGTGTTAAAAATGGGTTGCTTTTATATGGTTGGATAGTAGATAGTAGGACAGAGTAGTTGCTAAATGGTATATTAATGCTTCTACCAGCCCTTTTTATTGTTAGATTATATACAACAAATCGTGTAAATGTTTTGAGTCAATATTATTGATAAGACGATCCACTTCATAACAAACAATCAATATAAATATTCAATTAATTTAAAAAATATATATTAAAATTATAAAACAAAATTATATATAAATATAATTTATTCAAGTTAACCCGCGCATTGCGCGAACTCCCGACTAATTATATTTAAATTCATAATTAAGATATATTCGAGTGTGAAAAGAAAATGAAGTTAATTTATTGCAAAAAAAAAAAAAAACAATTATTTTAGTACATGGTATCGTCTCATTGGCCTTGTCTTTTCATTTGTGTTATTATATTATATGTTAATTAGACGTTTGTATATTATTAGTGTATCCCATTCCCATATTACACAGGCAGTAAAACCAAAATATGGGTTCAGAAACAGCTCCAAAACTTCCCATTGTAGATCTGTCACAAGAAAATCTGAAGCCTGGTTCAAGTTCATGGCAATCAACTTGCAATGAAATCAGGCTTGCACTTGAAGAACATGGCTGCTTTGTTGGATTATACGACAAACTCTCATCCGAATTTCGCAAAGAAGTTTTTGATGCCCTGGAAGAATTGTTTGATCTCCCACAAGAAACCAAAATGAAAAATGTTAACCCTAAGCCTGCTCATGGCTACATGGGCAAAATCTCAGCTTTTCCACTTCACGAGGGCATGGGCATTGAGTATGCAACAAATCTTGAAGAATGTCAAAACTTCACAAGCCTCATGTGGCCTCAAGGAAATGACCAGTTCTGGTAACTATTGATTAATTGTTTCATTCTTATAATTATTTCCCCTTACTAGTTCATTAATCAAAACTTTATACTAAGAGTTTATTTCACACTACTTCAAATCATATTTCAAATTAAAGCCTTAGTTACTCTCAAGCTGATCCTAAGTTTGTTTGGCTCAGTGAAGTGGCTCATACATATGCAAACATGGTAGCAGAATTGCAGCAACTGGTGATGAGAATGTTGTTTGTGAGCTATGGTATTGAGAAACAATACGAGTCTCAAAAGGAATCAACAACTTATCTTCTCCGTTTCTTGAAATACCGAAAATCGGAGACAGACACGACTAATCTTGCTTTCAAGGGTCACACTGATAAGAGCTTGGTGTCCATTCTTCATTCAAATCATGTGAAGGGCTTGGAATTAAGAACAAAAGATGGGGATTGGATTCATTTTCAGCCGTCGCCTTCTTCTTTTATCATCATTGCCGGCGACGTCTGCATGGTGAGCCAACATCATTTATTAAGAATTCAAAGATTGTTTTCACTAAAATCTATTCAACTATTGTTTGTTTTTCACATAGATGTAAGAATTCAAAGTTTTATTCAACAACAATGAAAGTAATGATGGTGTGTTTACCAGTGGCGGAACCACATACATGCTAGTGCGGGCAGTTGTCCCTACTCGTCTCGAAATTTTATCAAAATATCTCCTATAAATTAATGAAAAATCCGGTTTGTTAATGAGATAATTTTGATTTGCCGCCACTAAAATGAGGAGTATCCAACATTTTTTTGTGAAAATCAAATTTTATTCCCACTGAATTAAAGTTCTAACTTCGCCGCTGGTGTTTACAGAGCATCCATTCAATTTGATGGTGTGTTTTTGGTTGGTGTATTTTAGGCTTGGAGCAATGACAGGATAAAATCTTGTTACCATAGAGTGATAGTGGATGGACCAGAAGTGAGATATGCACTTGGCTTTTTTTCATTCCTGAGTGGGGTGATAAAGACACCTGAGGAGCTAGTTGATGAAGAGCATCCTTTACAGTATAAGCCTTTTGATCATGCTGGACTTCTCCATTTCTATCTATCAAATAGTGACCAAAACAAAGGAGACAGCAACATGATGAAAGCCTACTGTGGAGTTTGATTAATTTTTAAAAAAAATAAATAAAAAATTACACATTAAGTTGGAACCAATTTGGTGTGATTAATTCAGGCTTCTGTAAAAAGGGTTATTGGGGATCTTGATTTAATGTTGTGTCATGTGTTATTTTTATAATTTCTTTAGATTTCTTCTGCAAAAAGTTCTGCTTTGTGGAGGCAATATATATAATATTTTCCACAATATGTTTGCTTGTTTGATGTATTACATTATATATGATAACTTCTATTCAGTTCTGATCTCTTGCTATTTATTTAGTAAGTTATTTGAAAAAAAATAAGAATAAGATTGCGTATATATAAATTAATTTTAAATCATTTTTTCCTAATACTATGTTATAATTTTTTTTTCTTTGTTATAGCTTTGTCTTATCTCGATTGTTATATTTCCTCACACTGAGTTAAAAATAAATTTTTAATTTAATTTAATTGTACATGGACAGGACCCCTTTGGTATTAAAGACCTTCGGACTCTGAAATTAGGGGTGACAATTTGGGTTAGAATTCATTTATTCGTTCGGTTCGATTCGATTCGCTTTAAAGCGAATACGGGTTTGAAAAAATGGATTCATTTAATAAAAGGGTCAATTCGATTCGATTCGTTTACTAAACGAATCGAATACGAATTTAAGCTCATTGATTCGTTTATTCGTTTAGGATTCGTTTTATTATTTTCTTTTATTAATTATTATTATTATTATTCAATTAAGATTTGAGAGATTATGGCTAATTACCATAGAAATAATAATATTGTCGATATTTGGTGAGGTATTTTTAGTAAATATATTAATTATATATTTCATATGTATATATTTATGAAGAATTAATGTAAATAAATTATGATAAATTATGTTATTGAATAATATCATGACTAAACGAATATTTGTATTCTATTCGTTTAATAAACGAATCAAATATGAATCCTGATATTAGGATCCGTTTAATAAACGAATCGAATACGAATCTATCACATTTTGATTCAATTCGTTTAGGATTCGATACAAATTCGATTCGTTGATTCGTTTTGCCACATCTACCTGAAATGGGTCACTCTACAAATTTGAAGTAAAATTTTAAAATTCTACTCTATCTAAAACAGGTCTAAACTAGAGTTTCTATCCCTAGATATCAATCACCTTTAAGTCTAACAAATTTTTTACAGTAAATAACCACCAACCGCCCATCCTACCTCTTCTACGTTCTTGACAGCCCATCTTTGTCTCAGTAGAGTCTTTCAGTGGCATGTTTCGGTCCTCTTCCCCATTACTTAGAAAAGTAAATAAAAAGAAAATGAAGATTTGTTTACGAAGTGAAAAACTATTTTCAGAGGAAAACCACTTCGGGTAATAATTACCACACAAATCCACTATATGAGAAAAACTTATAGAGATGGTGAAAAGACCTTAAGCAACAACTTTACCGACTCTATTTCCACTACAGTAATAACCCAAAGAACTCCTTGAGCTTGCATCAGCAGCCTTTTTCAGAATCTCTGAAGTCTCAATGAATTAGATCTACAAAATGCACATCCAAACTCCAATCAACAACCTTTACCTAAGAACTCAGAAGGTTTAGTGTATTGGCTAGGTTTGTGTTTGGACATTTGATTATGGTGAAACAAAAAGATCACTCACAAAGAAGAAGATATAAGATTGAGTCTTTAGGGGTGAGCGTTCTTCAAAAAATTGCAAACTGAAAGCAAGTTAGGTTTTGATACTAATTTTCCAACACTGATAAAGAGGCTATGTTTTCCTTTTTATAGGTAGAGTTTTCCAAGCCCAAAATAGGCTTTAAACCGCGTTTGAAACAACAATGATACGCATAAGCGTTCAAATGCATTAAGAACGAGAATATTTTCGCAAAATAATTTGAACGCTAGATCGAACATGAAATCTCTGGTCAATTTCGTTCGAACGTGATGAAGAATGTGAGTCGAACAAATGATCTCTACACATTTTAGTTCGAACGTATATCATCTGGAAGTTTTCGTTCAAATGTAATGACGAACATGACACAAACAAACATTGCTCGAATAGAGGAACAAACGTAACACATATGGAAGCTCTGATAACTTCATCTGATGCTGTCTAAACACACCTAAGTACTTCAAGACTCATTACAACTCAATTTAACTTGGTTTGTTATGAAATTTGCTAACACAATATCCCCAACAAACTCCCAATTTGGTATTCCGTGACAAAACCACCTAATACAAAGACTAAATAATTTAAATACAAAAATAATCGGTGTTCACTATCAAAACACAGACTTATTACATATTGACTCGATCTGATCCTAAGTCTTGAACACGATAAAGATGTCACCCGTTAACATGAAATAATCACAGATAAAAATACCCGTGAATAGAAAGGGAATAACAAGAACATAAATGCATAAAATAAAATGCATATTCAGGTCAAGTTGAATAAATGCAAATGTATTACACAATTTAAAACAGTTTAATTCCAATTCAAGTTCAAGTCACTGTATTTTCCCCTAAAAAAAACATATCTCCCACTAACATATAGCCAATCTAAAACATAATGTATCTCCCCCTGCAAATCTAAATATATATCTCCCTTTTTTTGTCAAGACGGACAAAAGTCATAAGAAGTTCAAAATAATCATGACCTAAAGTCAAAGGCGCTGCCAGATTCATCATCATCATTATCCGCAGCATTCATACGTTGGGCACGCTCATATAGCCAATCCACGGGCATCGTCAAATGTGGCAGCATCTTAGTGTGAACCTTAGCGAGCTCAGTCCGAACTTCATTAAGCCCAGTGACCATAAGCTATTGAGATATCATAAATATCTGGTTCTCTAACAGGTGTTGATAGAGGTCCGGTGGTGTGCCGGTAGTGGAAGAGTGAGCAGTTGTGGAAGATGAAGCAGAAGTTGTGGAAGGCTAAACGAATGAAGTTAGAATAAAATCGAGATCGTTTGGAGGAGGTGACACAGGCTGATGATCATGTGACCCAACATGTGCACCGCCAAATGTCAAGGTCTGTCTCCCGATAAGCCGCATAAGTATGAGTGAAGCATTATAAACAAAATCCGAAATCAACACGAAAATGATCCGGCAAATGAGACAATGGTAGGGGAGAGAATGCACGGAGTGCATTGATGTGCGAGTATGAGTCATCTCGTGAAGAATAAGATCAAAAATGTCAATGGACATGCCATGCTCAATAGCATATAGAAAGGTTATACGTGAGATAGGCTGAGTGTTGACATGTGACTTGGGCCACAGATTGTGGCAACCAATCCTATTGAGCAAGAAATATTTAGGAAAGAGCGTAGCAATAATGACAGAACCTCCAGAGAACGGGTGATGACGTCCAGTGGCAACATCAAGAATGACCTGATCGAAAAGGCATCGACCAGACCTCTATGTGTACTAAGAAAAATTAACTTCTGAATTGGATAAGAGGCGAGAAAAAACCATAGCGTCAACCTCCAAATAGTGTCTCCGAATAAAAACAGTGAATGAGGTAGGGTTGATAACCTCAATATTGGCAGAAAACTCTTGAACCAGAGTTGTTGATGGGCCAATGAAACCATAGAGAAGTGAACCTCAACCCATATTGATAAGAAAAGCTGGAACTCCAGAATCACGCAACTCAGCTTCTAGAACATTACGCTCCAAAAACGGCTTACGCTAGAGAAGTGATCATCATATAATCGATATGCAATGGGGCTGTGAAAGCGATCGCGAGTAAGAAAGCCAAAAGAATGCTTCTCGAAGCCAATAGATTTATGAGGCATCTAAAAAGAACAAAAGAAACAAATAAGTGAAATGTACAACCTTCCATGAAGAATGAATGCATGTTGGAGAAAACTGAAAAAAAAGAAGAAAAACTTTTGTGCAGGCCATTAAAATGTCCAATTCAAGCGTTCAGACATCAAACGTTCAAACGGTGTTTATAGGAGCTCGAATGCATTCGATCCTAAATAGAGATAATCCCTTCCAAATGACATGCAATCTCTAAATAGACACATAAATAAGATAAAATAAGACTAAAGAGAACTAAACAATGATGCATGGTACACAAAAACCACAAACACACCCTAGGAAATGAGATCTAGAAAGTCAAATCCCTAAATCAAATAACTCAAAAATTAAAATGAAAGATCAAATACCTTTGAAATGATGAAAATCAAGAAAAGAGATTAGGTGAGTGGTGAAGTGAAGAGTTATTTTTTAGATAGAGAGAGCGGCATAGGAATGAAAATAAATAGTTCAGAACTTGAATGCATTGAGCACGTTCAATGGACTATCAAACACGCATTGCACTCCAGTCCACTGGAAAGAAACATTCGAACGGCTATTCGAAGTGAGATGCACATAGGGTCTCTGTAGACACTTAATTTTTATACATAGCCTGATGATGAGTCTCTTACAGGGACATCCACTAAAAATTGGAAAAACTACAAGGATTAATGCGAGAAAAGAAAGGAACTCGAGGGAATCTAGTCAAAAGCTAATCAAACATCATCTATGTTTAACCTACCTTCTTTCTAGCCAATAAATTCAACCGGATATACATTGAAAACCCTAAGTCCGACCGGGCAAACACAACTGTCATTGAATAAGCATATTTTCAATTACCAAAGACAATGGATCTGATTATGGATGGGCGGATATAGAATTCAAATTACACAACTGGACAAACATGTATTAAATGGTCAGCGCATATGCAAATTGCCCACAACTAAAGTCACGTACAGATCAACGTCCGACTGGACGTACATTTCAAATTATACATCCGGTTGGACATGCATCGAGTGTTACAAACTGCAACAATGCCAATAATGTCAAAAGAATAGAAGAGAAGAGTGGGATTCTGCTTCCCCATTCCTATTCTAGAACTCTTCCATACTTTATAAGAATAATGACTTTTCCCCTTTATAAGGGGAGTTTTTGGACAATACAGAATTAAACCTAAGGAACCATGAAACCCTGAAGATCAATACCCTTTGAGAGAGAAAATAGAAAGAAAGTGAGAATACAACAAACCTTTGGAGTTCCTTTTTCTAGTGCGAATCCAGCAACGACCCGACATTCAGGAGAATCTTCTGAGCCACAATATATGTAAAGGTACGACCTGAGGGAACCTTCTATATTTATACATATTTTGGAGTTTCTGTGATAAAATAGTATCTTCCGGTCGGACTTAAATCATGTCCAGCTTAAGTCCGACCGGACATGCACACGCATCCACCGAACATAGAGATATATGTTTGCATATGTTGTCTCTCTAGTTTATTTTATCTATTTTTTATTATTTTATTACTGCCATTTATTATATTAACATTGGTTTAGTCATTACTGTTATCATTCTACATATGTTACTATCATATTATCTAGTGTAATCATGTTATTCATTTTAGTCATTTTATTAATGATTAGTTCAGTATTAAGATGCATGTTTCTGTAATATCTGTTTATCTAGTTTACAAAGAAAATTCGTCCAAACTTACACTAAATCCGGTCGGCCATTGATAAAATATCCAGACATCAAGTACCCCAAAAACATTATTAGATCTGGCTTCGAAGAAGCCAAATCGGAAGATACATGTTCTGCTATGTTTAGTTCATATTTTACTATATTGTATTGATTTCTAGACATCTGTAATGTAACTTTGTATGTTGTTTTCCCATTCTCTTTTATTATTCATGATTCCGCAATTCATATGCTTTTAAATTACTTTGTATGTGATATTGCATTATGATATGTGGGGATATCCTCTAAGCTTAAATATTATACTAGCATCAGTAAGGGACCATTCGAACCCAAAATGGATTAAGGTCGGACCTTGCGAGGGGTATAGTATGGTCTTAAATCATTCTCAGTGTTTCATACTGGATGACGACTTCTTTATTCTCTGTTTAGTCCTCCGGTGGGGCTATCCGTACTCTCTACGGGTTTTGAGCCCAACAGTGTAGTGGTCGCAAACTTCATAGACATAGCAGTAAACCCCGCTTCACTCCTATATTCTCTGGAAAGAACTTTTGAACGAGGAAATCACGTAAGACACATGCCATAGGGAAACCACAGAGACATGACTCAAACGACGTACAAGACCCAATGATACCCAGACACGAAAGGAGGGTAGAACAAGTCATAGACCTACACAAACACATTGGGACACAGATGAGATGAATATGATGATCAAAGTACTACTGCTTGAGTGCAATAAAAATCATGATTATCAAGATGAATCTTAAGCTTCGAGTTAAGAAATCCAATGATACCTAGAACACTCAGAGAGGTGGTCAAACTTAGAACAAACACATTGGGACAGAGATTAGATGAATATGATGATCAAAGTACTACTACTTGAGTGAAACAAAAATCATGATTAGAAGAAGCCCGAAAACTCAAGAACACTTAGAACACTTATAGATGTAGTCAAACCTACCGCCATTAGGACCAAAAAATGTTATTTACTTCCCTTTAAATTGAGCTCATAGTCTGAAAACTCTTTGGAATTGAGGGTTTTTACCCTTATCTTTTAACGCTTTCATGGAAGCACATGAGTCTCGGAAATTAGTTTTTTTTTTGTGAAACTGAAGAGGTAACACAAGTTCAACTAGTCAAATGTCATACCAAATAAAACCCTAGTAGGGAGAGTTTAAAATCCAATTCGAGAAACCATACATACAATCAAGTCTCATATAAGAATGAAAACTGTGTGAGAGGGTAAATATGTTGGGATTTATGTCCTAGAGCTTCATGTATTGTAAATGGAATTTATTATTGTAAAATATAAATGCATTATTCATTTATCAAAGTTGTTTGATTTAAATTGCATATTGTCCAATTGTCTTGTTTACTTTGATTACTATTTTACCTTCAGACTTGGTGTATGTTTGATGCACAATAGGATTTAAGTCTAAAGTTAGTAATCTAAATAGTCCATAGAGAGCAAAAAAAGAGGGTACTTTGTTTGTGGTATATCTATGCTGCGGTCCATTCTATACTTGTATGACGACCTTGATCTGGGATCGTTCATGTAGTGACATGGGAATGGAGGCACCTTGTATGATATGATCATATAGGACTGGACTCAGATAAATATGATTTCTTTTAATATCCGTTAACCCAAGAAACTCATTTTATCTACTAGATGGTCATATATGGATTAATCTTAATCCTGAGTGTACTACGAACTCCTGCATGTTAGGCTGTGTCATTTGATTTACTATGGTGAGGTTGGTGTAGCAGTCCCGGCCAATAACTACGTATTTTGGGGATATGGTTTGGTACGTAGCTGGGAACGTTTTACATAGATATGGAATTCACTCATTCTTTCGAGAAGTAGAAGAATATCTCTTTTAAGAGTTGATTCGGGACTTGAATAATTTTGAGCGCTCAACTTTCCTATTACGAATAGAAAGTATTATATTCATAATTGTTATGAATTAATTGTTCATTATAGAATCAATGGTGCTTAAGAGACAAAATATTTAGAGGGGTATAACGGACTTATGACCCGACACTATTTATGAGATATTCGTGAAGGGCTATATCCATATGTAGTGACTATATCGATGGACACCGAAGTTTGTTCGGCTTATATTTCCATCTACGGTAACGGGAGTTCAACTTCGAGTTTTTAGTGGAATAACGCGGAGTTAATAATTTGTAATATTTAATTAAAGAGTTTAATTAATATTTCGGAATTATTGAAGCTCGAAACCGTAGGTCCATTTGGTCCCCGTGCTAGCTCGATTAACTGTAGCAAACCTAATATAATTAGATTGTCTAATAATATGCTCACATTATATTTGAATATTATTAATATGATTAATAATATTTTGTCACAAATGAAAATAATATTAAATTAGTTTAATATTATATTTTCTAATAGTTTAATTATAAGATAATCAAATAATAATTATAAGATAATCAAATAATAATTATAAGATAATTATTACATCATCATTGATAATGCATAATTATGAGATAATTATGACATCATTATTTGATAATGGTAATGCATTATCAAGACAAGCCTTAATGGTTTGCCAAATCATCCACCAAGTTTTTGTTAATTAGTTTTGACCTAATTACCTAACTTGTTCCATTATCTAATGGATTTGGTTGACACTCCACTCAAGTGTGTTGGCCATTACAATTGATAAAATTGAGTGGATGTTGATGGAATGGCTTTAGTTCAGATTCTCTACCATTCCCACTCAAAGGTTGGGTGAATTCAAGAAAACATCATACTTAGCATTTTGGAAAAAGAAATTCAAGAGAGAGCTAAAACATTTTCACAAAAGTTGTGAGTAAGGTAGAGAGAAAAATCTTATTTCTCAATAGTTGAGATTAGAAAGAAAAACAAAAGTGAACAAGATACTTGATCTTCTTCATCTCATCTTTCTAAAGCCAAAAGAGTTTGTGACATTAAAAACTTCTCTAAAAAGTTTAGAGGTTGATCTTTGTGAGTGAAGCCCACACTTCGGTTTGTTGGTTTCGAGATATAGCTCGGAAGATTGAGTGGTTGATTCTATGGTAGAATCTCAAAGGAAATTTATCAAGAGTTTTGTGGAGTTTGATTTCAACAAAGGAGAAGGCAGAGAAAATTTTAAAGATCCGGTGCTACAACATCAGCAACTTCCGCCGCGCAATAGGAAACGGTTTCCAACAATTGGCATCGAGAGCTTAAGGTTGAAAAGTTTCTTAACTCTTCTCTTTTAAGTTTCAGTTTTAATAATTTATATGAGATATAGATTATTAGAATGCATGTTATGATGAGTAGGCACAATTAGATTCATGAGATGAATGGTTTGAATGTTCATGTGATGAATGTTTACTTTTGATTCATGTGATGAATGTATTGCGTTGATCGTTAATTTTTCCGGCTCTTATTTTAGTATTGGAAATATAATACCATAAGGTCATGTTCTTTCAAGTGTTGTAACATGGAGCAAGATTTGAAGACCAAGGGATGACCTTGGATTTATTGTACTAATTAGATTAGTATTTTTTTAAAAAAAAAATAAGAGCCCGGTTAACACAATTTATGTATGTATGTGAAACTACATTCCGTTACGAGTCCATAGAAAAAAACGGGGACCAAAACGGACTCCGGAAGCTCCGGAACGGAGTAAATAAAGTACCAGTGTTTTAACACCAGACCGATTTCGTTCGAACTCCAGTCAAACGAAACTCAAACGTTTTGCTACTGCCTGGAAACCGTTCGAACGCCAAGAAAACGAAACACAAACATTTTCAGCCCAGACCTGGGCATATATATGTGTTTTAAATTGTTTATTAACATGCCATATAGCCTAGGGTGCGTACTCTTGCATTTTCACATGTCATAACATGTAGACATGCATGATATTCAAGTCATAAAATATGATTTTATGTAAATTTAAAAGTTAAATTAGAATATAAGATGCATGTAAATGAATTAATAAGATTAATTGGTTAAAGGTTTAAAAATTTGGAATTCAAGTTTTAGAACAAATGGACATTATGAGTACATTATTTTCCTTGGTATATCGGATGGAAACCCGTATATAAATTCCATAGCCACTTCCGAATGGACGGTAATTTGGTTTGCACTAGGGATACTATTCCACGTACCTTTGTAGTAAATAACGTACTTTTATCCATTAAATGGTTTAATGACATATTGTCCATTAGTTGAATTCTAAAATTTTAAAAACACTATAAGTGAACTAATTTTTTAATTGTTAAAATTGATTAGATCACTTAAGCAAACTTGATTAAATTAGTTTAATAAGTTAATGATTAGTAGAGACTAATAAGTATTAGTGAAAAAATTTTAAATGTTAAAATTGGTTAGATCACTAATAATCCACTAGTATTAATAAAGATATGTTTTAGCCGAGCATAATCTTAATACATTAGAAACTAGTGAGATAGAAACCTTAAACTTCAAATAGTGAGTGGGAGAGGGGTATACCACTATATATCCCACGATCTCCTTGTTATCCAAAAATATGAGATTCAATAGGCGCCTTGTGGCAGCTTTGTTCCTGTCCCCCTACGGATGGTGTCCTTATTGGGACAATATCAGGTTTGGATTCCGAAAGGATAGGGACTCTAGATGTATTTGGTGATTTGACCTACCCTACGGCGGCACTTCACTAGTTAAGTCCAAGGGTTCCGAAATAATGGGTCACATTCACAAAGGAATGGTTAAGTTGTTAATCAAAGCTTCCTTGATCAAAATAACGGTAGTTGATTAATATAGGAATAAGAGTTATTTCAGATATATTAATCAATTGAGAATGTCTCAATCTATCATGCGAATACTTGACCTACCCTACAGCGACACTTATTTGTGGGATGATAGATAACAGTGGCATAGTAATTCTTTTAGGTTTCTAATTCATTATGCATTGATCATGCATCATGTTTAATTTTATGCCTAAATGTTTGACAATTTCAATATGCGATGAATGAATGATTGAATGCGCGTTTATTATTTTTCAGCCATGGCATCTGCAATAATCTCAATAATCAAACAACAAGAAAAATTAACCGGGGATAATTATGTTAAATGGAAAAATGACATGAATGCTATCTTGGTCTGCGAAGACCTTAAATTTGTCCTAATAGAGGAATGTCCTCCTGAGCCAGCACCTAATGCTGGCAGAGCTGCACGTAATGCCTATAATAATTGGATTAAAGCTGATGAGAAAGCCCATAGCTATTTGATAGCATCCATGTCTGAGGTTCTTGCTGCACAGCATGAGCCTATGGCGACAGCATCAATGATTATGCAGTCATTACAGAACATGTTTGGGCAACCTTCAGACCGGCAATGACATGAGGCAATTTCCTCTGTATTGACCGCTAGAATGAAGGAATGCACATCAGTCCGAGACCATGTGTTAAGGATGATGGCTCATCTTAATATGGCTGAAACCCATGGTGCACGTATCAATGTGCAAAGCTAGGTGACAATGATCATGGAAACCCTTCCGACGAGTTTCCTGCAGTTTAAAAGTAATTGTTCTATGAATAAATTGACTTTTACGTTGATTGAACTGCTAAATGAGCTCACCAATTACGAGAACATTATGAACGGTCCTTGTAAGACCAATGCTGAGGCAAATGTTACCGAATCTTCTAAATCTGCAAAGAAAAGAAGAAGAAAGGCAATTGGAAGGCAAAGGCAAAACCAATGAAAAAGAAGAACAACAAAAGCTCCAAAGGAACAAATGCCAAAGGAAAATGTTTCCATTGTGAACAACAAGGGCATTGGAAAAGGAATTGTCCAAAATACCTTGCCGAGCTTAAAGAGAAGAAAAACTCAGGTAAATATGATTTACTTGTTATTGAGTCTCTTTTAGTGGAGGATGATAAATCTGCTTGGATTATTGATTCTGGTGCCACTAACCATGTCTACTTGACTCATGGAGGGACCTTTCTGAAGGTAGCTTCACCATGAGGTTGGGACAGAGGATGTTGTTTCATCAAAAGCAGTGGGAGATTCCAAGTTAAACTTTAATAATAGTTATTTATGTTTAAATGGTGTGATATATATTCCTGGTTTTCGCAGGAATTTGATTTCTGTTACAAAACTTATGGAACATGGTTTTTCTATTTCGTTTAATAATAAGTCAGTTATTATTAGTAGAAATGGATTAAATATATGCACAAGAAACTCTGAAAATAATCTATATGTATTAAGACCGTTAATGCATGATTCACTACTTAATACTGAAATGTTTAAGATTGAAAGATCTAAAACAAAACGGCAAAAGATTTCTCATGATGATACCTATTTATGGCACCTTAGACTTGGTCACATTAACCTTGACTGGATAGATAGACTAATTAAGAACGGAGTTTTAAATCAGTTAAAACTCGGTACTTTACCTGTCTGCGAATCCTGTTTAGAAGGCAAAATGACTAAGAGACCTTTTACTGGAAAAGGGATAAGAGCCAAAGAACCACTTGAGCTAATACATTCGGACGTTGCGGACCGATGAATGTAAAGGCACGAGGTGGTTATGAATACTTCGTCACTTTCATTGACGATTATTCTAGATATGGGTATGTTTATCTAATGCAGCACAAGTCAGATACATTTGAAAAGTTCAAAGAATATCGTGCTGAGGTTGAGAACCAGTTAGGTAAAAGCATCAAAATTCTACGATCAGATCGTGGAGGTGAATACCTTGATAAGGATTTCGAGGAATTATTAGTTGAGTATGGAATTATTTCACAGCTCACAGCACCTGGAACACCACAACAAAACGGTGTTGCAGAAAGGAGAAATCGAACCCTACTAGACATGATGAGATCAATGTTTAGTTATAGCACTCTACCTAGTTCATTCTGGGGATATGCATTGGAAACAGAAATGTATATCCTGAATGTAGTTCCTTCTAAGTCTATTCCTAAGACTCACTTAGAGTTATGGAGTGGTCGTAAAGCTAGTTTGTGACATTTCCGCATATGAGGGTGTCCAGCACATGTGCTAAAGAACAAGACTACTAAGTTGGAACCACGTTCACATGTGTGCTTATTTGTAGGCTACCCTAAGGAAACTAGGGGTGGATTCTTTTATAATCCAGAAGATAATAAAGTATTTGTATCGACAAATGCTACATTTCTTGAGGAGGATTATATGAAAGAATTCAAACCTCGAAGTAAAGTGTTATTTGAGGAGTTACTTGCTGGTACGACCAGTAAACCATTGTCAAATATTGACAAAGACATAACACCTTCAGCATCTGAAAGTCAGATGCAAATTTATGAGAATACCATGCCACCTAGACGCAGTGGGAGGGTTGTAAGACAACCTGAACGCTATCTAGGAAATGGTGAGGTGCAAGTTGTTGCATCTTGTGATGGTATAGATGATCCGTTGACCTATCGTAGTGCAATGGATGATACTGATAAAGAAGAATGGCTCAAAGCCATGAACCTTGAGATGGAGTCCATGTACTCTAACTCAGTCTGGGAACTTGTGGACCAACCTAATAGAGTAAAACCCATAGGTTGCAAGTGGATCTACAAGAGAAAAAGAGGAATAGATGGGAAAGTACAGACTTTCATGGCTAGGCTAGTGGCAAAGGGTTATACCCAAAAAGAGGGAGTTGACTATGAAGAAACTTTCTCGCCAGTAGCCATGCTTAAATCCATCAGGATTCTTCTTTCCATTGCCGCATATTATGACTATGAGATTTGGCAAATGGATGTCAAGACTGCATTCTTGAATGGTAATCTTGATGAGAGTATCTATATGGTACAACCAGAAGGGTTCATTACCCAAGGTCAAGAGAAAAAAGTTTGCAAGTTGCAAAGGTCCATTTATGGACTTAAGCAAGCATCTAGATCTTGGAATATAAGGTTTGATACTACGATCAAGTCTTATAACTTTGAGCAGAACATCGATGAACCTTGTGTCTACAAGAACATCATTGATGGGAATGTGGTTTTCCTTGTGTTATACGTCGATGATATTTTACTCATTGGGAATGATGTAAAGATATTATCGGACATTAAAATCTGGCTAGCTAACCAATTCCAAATGAAAGATTGGGAGAGGCAAGTTATGTACTTGGGATCCAGATCATTCGGGATCGTAAGAAACGACTGTTAGCAATGTCTCAAGCATCCTATATCGACAAGATTCTTGTGCGATTTGGAATGCAAAATTCCAAGAAGGTAATTTACCTTTCAGGCATGGAATTCATTTGTCTAAGGAACAGTGTTCTAAGACACCTCAAGCAGTTGAGGAGATGAGACATATTCCATATGCTTCAGCAGTTGGAAGTCTTATGTATGCTATGTTATGCACGAGACCGGACATCTATTTTGCAGTGGGAGTAGTCAGTAGGTTTCAATCCAACCCAAGATTAGATCATTGGGTGGCAGTGAAACACATTCTCAAGTATCTTCGGAGAACGAGAAATTATATGCTAGTATATTCTGGTGAGGATATGATCCTCAGAGGATATACAGACTCTGATTTTCAGACGGATGTAATTCTAGGAATCAACATCCGGATCAGTATTCACCCTAGGTGGTGGAGCTATTGTATGGAGGAGCATTAAGCAATCTTGTATTGCTGACTCCACCATGGAGGCTGAATATGTAGCACTTGTGAAGCAGCTAAGGAAGCAGTCTGGCTCCGTAAATTCTTGGCAGATTTGGAAGTTGTTCCACATATGGATAAACCACTCACACTTTATTGCGATAATAGTGGAGCAGTGGCGAATTCCAAGGAACCAAGAAGCCACAAGCGGGGTAATCATATTGAGAGAAAATATCACCTTATCAGGGAGATAGTGCATAGAGGAGATGTCATTGTCATGCAGATTCCATCCGCAGACAACCCGGCTGATCCGTTTACAAAGACCTTATCGGCTACAGTATTTGAAGGTCACCTAAATGGTTTAGGATTACATGACATGTCCCATTTGCTCTAGTCCAAGTGGGAGATTGTTGGGATTTATGTCCTAGAGCTTCATGTATTGTAAATGGAATTGATTATTGTAATAATAATAAATGCATTATTCATTTATCAAAGTTGTTTGATTTAAATTGCATATTGTCCAATTGTCTTGTTTACTTTGATTACTATTGTACCTTCAGACTTGGTGTATGTTTGATGCACAAGAGGATTTAAGTCTAAGGTTAGTAATCTAAATAGTCCATAGAGAGCAAACAAAGATGGTACTTTGTTTGTGGTATATCTAAAGCTGCGGTCCATTCTATACTTGTATGACGACCTTGATCTGGGATCGTTCATGTAGTGACATGGGAATGGAGGCACCTTGTATGATATGATCATATAGGACTGGACTCAGATAAATATGAATTTCTTTTAATATTCGTTAACCCAAGAAACTCATTTTATCTACTAGATGGTCATATATGGATTAATCTTAATCCTGAGTGTACTACGAACTCCTGCATGTTAGGCTGTGTCCTTTGATTTACTATGGTTAGGTTGGTGTAGCAGTCCCGGCCAATAACTACGTATTTTGGGGATATGGTTTGGTATGTAGCTGGGAACGTTTTACATAGATATGGAATTCACTCATTCTTTCGAGAAGTAGAAGAATATCTCTTTTAAGAGTTGATTCGGGACTTGAATAATTTTGAGCGCTCAACTTTCCTATTACGAATAGAAAGTATTATATTCATAATTGTTATGAATAATTGTTCATTATAGAATCAATGGTGCTTAAGAGACAAAATATTTAGAGGGGTATAACGGACTTATGACCCGGCTATATTTATGAGATATTCGTGAAAGGTTATATCCATATGTAGTGACTATATCGATGGACACCGAAGTTTGTTCGGCTTATATTCCATCTACGGTAACGGGAGTTCAACTTCGAGTTTTTAGTGGAATAACGCGGAGTTAATAATTTGTAATATTTAATTAAAGAGTTAATTAATATTTCTGAATTATTGAAGCTCGGAACCGTAGGTCCATTTGGTCCCCGTGCTAGCTCGATTAACTGTAGCAAACCTAATATAATTAGATTGTCTAATAATATGCTCACATTATATTTGAATATTATTAATCTGATTAATAATATTTTTGTCACAAATGAAAATAATATTAAATTAGTTTAATATTATATTTTCTAATAGTTTAATTATAAGATAATCAAATAATAATTATAAAATAATTATTACATCATCATTGATAATGCATAATTATGAGATAATTATGACATCATTATTTGATAATGGTGAATGCATTATCAAGACAAGCCTTAATGGTTTGCCAAATCATCCACCAAGTTTTTGTTAATTAGTTTTGACATAATTACCTAACTTGTTCCATTATCTAATGGATTTGGTTGACATTCCACTCAAGTGTGTTGGCCATTTACAATTGATAAAATTGAGTGGATGTTGATGGAATGGCTTTAGTTCATATTCTCTATCATTCCCACTCAAAGGTTGGGTGAATTCAAGAAAACATCATACTTAGCATTTTGGAAAAAGAAATTCAAGAGAGAGCTAAAACATTTTCACAAAAGTTATGAGTAAGGTAGAGAAAAATCTTATTTCTCAATAGTTGAGATTAGAAAGAAAAACAAAAGTGAACAAGATACTTGATCTTCTTCATCTCATCTTTCTAAAGCCAAAAGAGTTTGTGACATTAAAAACTTCTCTAAAAAGTTTTGAGGTTGATCTTTGTGAGTGAAGCCCATACTTCGGTTTGTTGGTTTCGAGATATAGCTCGGAAGATTGAGTGGTTGATTCTACGGTAGAATCTCAAAGGAAATTCATCAAGAGTTTTGTGGAGTTCGATTTCAACAAAGGAGAAGGCAGAGAAAATTTTAAAGATCTGGTGCTACCACATCCGCAACTTCCGCCGCGCAATAGGAAACGGTTTCCAACAAAATAAGCATAGGAAACACTAAGAGATCATATAAAACTCATACGCATACTAACGGGAATGATGGAAAATCATGCAAAAAACTCTAACCTACCATACCGGGATCATTTGAGTCAGACAAAGAAGACATGTGTCATTGTGACACCCTTTTTTTCAAAAACACGGAAGGAAAATGACACACACAATGGAAACAATGAACTTGTTGGTACTG
>SKCR01028694.1:0-116972 GCA_019454045.1 Zanthoxylum bungeanum | reverse complement strand
TTCCGATCTCCATGAAACGCAAGTCCGAAAGTCGGCAAAAAAGGTTAGACCTGAGGGTATTTTCCACATTCGTTTTCTGTTTTATTTCTATTATTTATTGAATATTGTTCGCATGATTGTTATGTTGAAATGCATGTTGTGGCCCTTGAGTAGATAAATATGCATGTATTACGAAATATTGTATGTTTTGGCCTTGGAATAAAATGAAAGATGTGTCAACTCTCGCGGTATATCGGATGGAAACCCGGACATAAATTTCATAGCCGATTCCGAATGGACGGTAGTATGATCTGTACTCGGGATACAACTCCACGTACCGCTTGAGTAAACAGCACATTCTTTTGTTTTATATTGCTTTGATTTATTTACTTTCGTCATTTGAATTCCGCATGTTACTTGTTTATGCATGACGCAATCGAGTGCATGGGCTTAGTAAGTCGGATTTAAGGTCCCCTATTTGGAGGGGTTAAAATCCTTTTACCACGATGCTTTGCCGCGCCGGTTGATGTGTGTTCGGTTGGATTTAAGATATGTTCAATCGGCATACTAAGTTTGATATTATTGTCTTTATTTTTGTATGCATGACGCGATCGAGTGCATGGGCTTAGTAAGTCGGATTAAAGGTCCCCTATTTGGAGGGGTTAAAATCCTTTACAATGATGCTTTGCCGCGCCGGTTGATGTGTGTTCGATTGGATGTAAGATATGTTCAATCGGGCATACTAAGTTTGAGGTTATTGTCTTTATTTTTGTATGCATGACGCGATCGAACACATGGGCTTAGTAAGTCGGATTAAAGGTCCCCTATTTGGAGGGGTTAAAATCCTTTACCACGATGCTTTGTCGCGCCGGTTGGTGTATATTCGATTGGATGTGAGATGAGTTCAATCAGATACGTGAGGTCCCACATTGTAGATTTGTTTGTCTATGAATGTGTTGCATGCATCAGGTCTGGTTCCGTTCGAACACGTTCTCGAACGCCACACGAATGTGAACATTCTGTTTACCGTTCGAACACATCCTTGAACGCTACGCGAACGCGTATGCATTTTCTTAATGTTTCATGCATCAGGTCTGGTTCCGTTTTAAGGCGTTCTCGAACGCCACACGAACGCGAACCTTCTGTTTACCGTTCGAACGCGTTATCAACGCTACGCGAACGCGCACGTATCTTCTTAGTGTTTCATGCATCAGGTCTGGCTCCGTTCGAACGTGTTCTCGAACGCTATATGAACGCGAACCTTCTGTTTACTGTTCGAACACGTTTTCAAACGCTACGCGAACGCACACCCCCTGAACTGAGTTATTTTCATCAGATTTCACATATAATTGTCCCTAGTAGCTATTCCTTCGTATGATAAACCTGATTGTTTCTATGCATTATGCAAGATTGTGTAGGTGTCGTTCATCTGTATTCCCCACATGTGTGAGTATAATGTGTTTATTAACTGGTATGATTGACGTACGTTAACCTTTATGTATGCAAATTGAGATATAGATTACATGAAAATAGGCTGTATGCAAATTCAGATATGTGTTACACGTAAATTTAGATGAACTTGTTGATGTATGCATGAGAACTTAGAAGCTTGATACTCTTGGAAATAAATGTTACTTAAGCTTGATTAAATTATTACACAAATCCTTTCATTACAAGTACATAAGTAAGGGACCATTCCGAACCCAACAGTTTTAGTTTTTCCCTTGCGAGGGGTGAGTGCGGCCTTAAATCTCATTTTCCCGGTTCACACCGGGTGGTGACTCCATTATTCTCCGGTTTAGTCCCCTGTGGCTACTCCGTACTCCCAACTAGGCCGCGAGCCTATGACAGCATGCATCGCCCAGTTTATGTGTCCCACAGCATGATTAGGTTGTTTTCACATTAGGGATTTAATTTATATTTATGCTTAGATTCTTATTTATTTTCCGCATTTGATAATTGAGCATGCTTGTGTGATGATTGTATGTTATTGCGTGTTTGCTGTTATGACAACTTACTTTGAAGTATGCGAACTTAGATGTAGGTTCTCATTGTTATTATTATGCATGCAGACTTAGGTGTAGATTACCCTTGAGCATGAATGTTGAATAGATTCGGTTAGTTTATTGCACAAATCATATCATCATAAGTGACATAAGTAAGGGACCATTCCGAACCCAACGGTTTGAGGTCTTCCCTTGCGAGGGGCGAGTGCGGCCTTAAATCTTTGTCCCGGTTCACATCGGGTGGTGACTCCATCTTATTTTGTACTCCCAACTAGGCCGCGAGCCTAGGACAGCGTCGTCAAGTTCTGTGTCCTACAGTCTGGCGACACCACTGGGGATTTAGAGAATTGGCCCCGAAATAATATCTTGTAGTGATTGTAATTTGTGCTTTAGTTAACTGTGTCTACCGTAGGTTGAAAGGGGTTTAATCAAAGGCATTTTTAAGGGTAGGTAATGGTTTGGTGTCTTTCTTCATTCACTACCTTTCTATAAGGAGAAGCTGTGAAGGCACCTAGATAACCATGTACTTGTAGCTTATTATGATGGATGTGGGACACAGAAACTGAGCGACGCATACTGTCCCGGGCTCGCGGCCTAGTCGGGAGTACGGAGTAGCCATGGGGGACTAAACCGGAGAATAATGGAGTCGCCACCCGGTGTGAATCGAGAAAATATGATTTAAGGCCGCACTCACCCCTCGCAAGGGAAGACCTCAAACCGTTGGGTTCGGAATGGTCCGTTACTTATGTCACTTTTAATGAAAGGATTTATGTAATAATTTAATCAAGTTTAAGTAACATTTATTTCCAAGCGGATCATGCTTCTAAATTCACATGCATACATCAACAAGTTCATCACAACATGCAACATCTCATGGAAATCTCATGAACATTTCTCAATCATCTGATATGGAAAACTAAGAACACCCTAATCATGCTTGAGTACTATCTCATGAACATATTAACCAAATAACATGCTAACAACCTAATCATGCTTGAATATCATCCCAAGAACACATAGAATGGATAAATGCAGGGATACAAATGATATGATTGGCTACATAATACAAGAAAGATCAACCAAGAGGCAATTAATCAGTTCAGTGTGTGCGCGTTCGTGTAGCATTCTTAAAAGCGTTCGAACGGTAAACAGAAGGTTCGCGTTCGTGTAGCGTTTGATAACGCGTTCAAACGGTACCAGACCTGATGATACAAAATGCATGCACGTTCGAGTAGCGTTCGTAAAACGCGTTCGAACGGGAAACAGAAGGTTCTCATTCATATAGCGTTCGAGAACGCGTTCGAACGGAACCAGACCTGATGCATGATAAGACCAAGAAAGTGCGTGTGCGTTCGCGTAGCGTTTGTAAAACGCGTTCGAACAGGAAACAGAAGGTTCGCGTTCGTATAGCGTTCGAGAACGCGTTCGAACGGAAACAGACCTGATGCATGCAACACAAAGAATAAAGACAATAACGTTAAGCTCAGTATGTCCGATTGAACGTATCTTGCATTCAACCGAACACACATCAACCGACACGGCAAAGCATCGTGGTAAAGGGCTTTAACCCATACCAATAAGGGATCTTTCATTTCACTTACTTAGCCCATGCGCTCGATTGAATCATGCATAAATAAACAACATGCAGAATTCAAATAACGAAAAAATAAATAAACCGAAGCAACATAAAACAAAAGAATGTGCCGTTTACTCAAGTGGTACGTGGAGTTGTATCCCGAGTACATATCATACTACCGTCCATTTGGAATCGGCTATGAAATTTATGTCCGGGTTTCCATCCTATATACCACGAGAGACGACACTTTTCCATTCATCCAATACCCACAACACACATCATACACAAACAAGATTCAACAAATAATTAAAATACAATCAAGATAAATAACAAAAATAAAATAAAGATGAGTGTGAAAAGTACCCTCAGGTCTAACCTTTTAAATCACCTCTCGGATGTACGGCACACGATCGTCGGAAGGGTGGATGCTCCGCAACTCTTCCGGTTCACTGGTTCACTGCTCTCGTTCATTGTCTCACTGTTTGGAGTCATTGTTCTCCGTCTTTTGCTGCTACTTTTGACTCCGATTTGCTCCTGTTTTCCTGCTGTTTGGTCTCTGTTTTGCTCATGTTTTCTCTGTATTCTGCTCACTGTTTCAGGTCTATTAGTGGACTGTTTTTGCATTTTTTAGGGGGGTTTGGGTTGTTGTTTTTTTATGTTACTACTTTTAAGGTTTTTTCGGTGACTGTTTTGGGTATTTTGGGGGCTGTTTGAATGGCTGAAATTCGGTGAATGAGCTGCTATTTTTTAGGGCTGTTTTGCGTGCAGGGAAAGGCTGTTTTAATGCTTAATTTCGGTTGTATGGCTGATGTGTTGGGTGGTGGTTTGGCTACTGTATAGAGGGTGGTTAGGGCGTGATTTGGCTATTTTTTTTACTGTTATAGGGGCTGCTATATTAGGGTATGATTTCGGCAATGGGAGAGTGAAGATGAAGAGAACTTTTTCTTGTTATTTTCTTGATGAATGCGATGACTTAGGATAGGTTCTTTGCTTGTATTTTTCTTGTTATTTTCGTGCAATGTGAGAAAGTGGAGAGGTCTTGGGCGTGGGCTAGATAGATTGGAGAGAGAGCCCCCCCGGAATGGCTTTGGTTTAGTGTTGTTTATGTTGGGAAGGGTTAGGGTTTTCACCTTGCCTCACAAGGAATGGGATTTGGCATTAAAGAGAGGATTTGATTTGGTGTTGGACAAGGAAATCAAGGGATTTAATTTGGTTTAGATTAGGAAGGTTGAATATTTGATTGGCTTGGTTTAGGAATACAATATTTTAAGTTAGGAATAATATACATTTGATTGGGAATATAATTGGTTGATTGATTTTAATTAGGCATGACATCTTTTTAATTTGGTATGTGATTTTTAGATTTGTTTTGATTTCACCATGTGTTAAATATGTGTTTTAAGTGGGCTTGGGCGAATTGGGCTTGATGTGAGGCTAGCAGCAAAACCAGAATTACCGACACCGTTCGAATGCCTCCTCGAACGCGGCACGAACGCCTGCAATCTGTTTGCCGTTCGAACGAAAACAGTGAACCTTGTTTATTCTGAATTTCCCCTTTCGATGTCCGTTTTCCGTGACCTCTGTGACTTAAAAGGTAGTGTCTCCAAAATGAGACTCATCATAGGGACTTATGTGTAAAAATGCAGTGCCTACAGTCGCCCCCACTTTGATGGGACTTGTGTAATGTGCAACAGTGACAATCCTATCAAAGTTATGCAATGCATTTTCACTTACCTGGCTCACCAACTGCCACTTGACTTTCCACGTGTTGAGTTGATTTGGGTGGTGAGGAGCTGCGACCCCTGGTTCATTCCCGAACCGTGTTGTGATGTGGTCCATTCCCGAACCATTGCCGTAAGGTGGTCCATTCCCGAACCGTTACTGTGAGTTGGTCCATTCCCGAACCGTTACTGTGAGTTGGTCCATTCCCGAACCGTTACTGTGAGGTGTTCATTCCCGAACCGTTACTGTGAGGTGTCCATTCCCGAACTGTTACCGTAAGGTGGTCCATTCCCGAACCGTTACTGTGAGGTGTCCATTCCCAAACTGTTACCGTGAGGTGGTCCATCCCGAACTGTTACTGTGAGGTGTCCATTCCCGAACTGTTACTGTAAGGTGGTCCATTCCCGAACCGTTACTGTGAGGTGTCCATTCCCGAACTGTTACTGTGAGGTGGTCCATTCCCGAACCGTTACTGTGAGATGTCCATTCCCAAACTGTTACTGTGAGGTGGTCCATTCCCGAACCGTTACTGTGAGGTGGTTCATTTCCGAACCGTTACTGTGAGGTGTCCATTCCCGAACTGTTACTGTGAGGTGGTCCATTCCCGAACCGTTACTGTGAGATGTCCATTCCCAAACTGTTACTGTGAGGTGGTCCATTCCCGAACCGTTACTGTGAGGTAGTTCATTTCCGAACCGTGCCTTCATTCTTGGAGTGCCATTCCTGGCTTGTTCATTCCTGAACTCTGCTTCATTCTGGGATTGCCATTCTCGGCTTGTTCATTCCTGAACTGTATTTGTAAGGTGGTCCATTTCCGAACCGTGCTTCCATTCTTGGAGTACCATTACTGGCTTGTTCATTCCTGAACTCTGCTTTATTCTGGGATTGCCATTCTCGGCTTGTTCATTCTTGAACTCTGTTCCATTCTGGATTGCCATTCTCGGCATGTTCATTCTTGAACTCTGTTCCATTCTTGGATTGCCATTCTCGGCTTGTTCATTCTTGAACTTTGTTCCATTCTTGGATTGCCATTCTCGGCCTGTTCATTCTTGAACTCTGTTCCATTCTTGGATTGCCATTCTCGGCCCGTTCATTCTTGAACTCTGTTCCATTCTGGATTGCCATTCTCGGCTTGTTCATTCTTGAACTGTGTTTCCATTCTTGGAGTGCCATTTCCGGCTAATCTGATACTGATGCTGATGTGGGCCTGGCCCCTGAACTGATACTGATGTGGGCCTCGGCCCTGGGACTCATCCTCAAAACTGATAGTGATGTGGGCCTCGACCCTGGGACTCATCCCCAAAACTAATGCTGAAGTGGGCCTCGGCCCTAACTGCTTCTGATATGGGCCTCGCCCCCAGACTGATACTGATGTGGGCCTCGGCCCTCGGGATTCATCCCAAACTGATACTGATGTGGGCCTCGACCCTCGGGATTCATCCCCAAACTGATATTGATGCTGATGTGGGCCTGGCCCCTAAACTGATACTGATGTAGGCCTCGGCCCTGGGACTCATCCCCAAAACTAATAGTGATGTGGGCCTCGACCCTGGGACTCATCCCCAAAACTGATGTTGAAGTGGGCCTCGGCCCTAAGCTACTGATATGCCTACTGATGATGTGGGCCTCGGCCCTCAGATTCATCCCAAACTGATACTGATGTTGGCCTTGACCTTCAGGATTCATCCCAAACTGATACTGGATGTTTGTGACCTTGGATTTGCATACGACTGATACTGATGCTGATGTGGGCCTTGGCCCTAACTGCTTCTGATATGGGCCTCGCCCCCAGACTGATACTGATGTGGGCCTCGACCTCGGGATTCATCCCAAACTGATACTGATGATATGGCCTCGCCCATGTGATTCGTTCCTGAAGACTGCTGACTGTTGAATTCCTAATTAGGTCCCAAGAATCATCCAAAACAAGCATAAAATCGCATGAACACATCAAGGAATAATGGCGGAAACAAATACTCACAAGGATTGGTTTGAGATGCAAAAAACACAAGTCTTTTTCTTGCTTCATCATGCTCGGTTTTCCCCTTTTTGAACTGCTGTTGGGCGCATTTTTGGGCTGTGAAAATCCTCCATTTTCGGCCATTGAAGACCTCTATTAAAGATCCAAGCTTTGATATTCCGAGCTCACAAAATCACTTCCCTATCACCTTTGTATTCCTCCATGAGTGTGCTAGCACTTAGATCTTGCTACAAGATCAAAAGCTTCTCCATTTTGTGTGTGAAAACCAGAAAAATGGAGATGAAAATCGGTCACCATGACCGTGAGAAGAGAGAAGGTTTTTGGCTCCATTTTTCCTAAAACCGTATGCATTGCAAGAGAGAGAGAGAGAAAATTTTCATTTTTTGTTTTATATATATTTACCAAGTAATAATAAATAAAACATTTATTACTTTTAATACAAAAGTCAAAAAGCAAGAAATAAATAATGTTATATTTCATTTCAAACTTTTAAAAGCTTTTCACCAACTCAAATCAACTATTCACATCAAATCCATCCACTTTAATAAAGTGACAACATGTCATGTCACATCACTCAAAGTGACAAGTGACTTGACGATTGATGCGACTAGTGATTTGACGCTTGATGTGACTTGCATGCCGCACTCGAATTCGAAATGCGAATGCGCTCGTAATCACTCTCGGGCTCGGGTTCGTTAATTCCAAATTAACGAATTTTCCGTCGCGTCGTAATTAAATTATTACGCCTAGCTAATTCACTATTGACGTCGCTAACAAATTAATAATAAATTAATTCGTTCGCCCGAATTAAAATCTAAATTCAATTCCGCGTCGAAATCTAATTTCGATTATAATATATCGAATATATTAATTTATCGATTAATTCCAAATTAATCGTTCTCTCTCTTTAACGATATTTTATCCGAGATAAAATATCTCCGTAATTAATCCCAGATTAATTTTCTCTCTCATCGAATTAATCCCAGATTAATTAAAGTGCGAGTCATACGTCATCGGTGAATCTTCAGAACCGACCCATGAGATCTCCGGATATGTTGGCAGTAAATACGGTCGTCGGACTATCCGAACACGTAAGTACCTCTTACTACGTTATACCGATTTACAAGACAAGGTTGGCTTCTAGCAAAGCACCATGCCTACCCAATTCTCCAGAAATATTCTTACAGGAATATATAGATCTGTATCAAGCGTAGTAGTAGTATACCATGTATTGTGTATATCGGCCCAGTATCGGATAGTCACGTGCTAGGGCTGGGGCTGGATAAGTGTCTGCCCCGTCCGAAGCACATGTCGGATGTCTGGTAACTAGTCTCTATAATCAGATATTCATGACCTGGTCATAATATCATGATTCGATGCGTATCACTCAAGAGCACTAGTACCGTATCCTGCGTGACATCTCATCCACTATGACTGAAGTGATACTTCCGTGCTTCTTACTCCGTCTTGACATCACACCCAATACACTACGACTCTCTGATAACCCAGAAGTGGTGTACGCAGAACCGGTTAAAGCCCTGGACCACCAAGACCAAAGTCTACCGATTATCGTAAGTATTAGCGGTGCAAGTCTCAGGTTAAGACCAAATACACCTACCCTGATTTCGGACTCCCATAGACACATAGTCATAATACCAATGGGATTCCGAGGGGTCTATCCAGAGCGAAGCTGTTTCCCGTACCATCGGTGAAACACAACCTCCTATCGCACTTGCATAAGTATCCAATACTTAAATATATGAGAACTATAACCGTTGTGCCCTCAAACGTGCACAAGTGCAATACTAGCCTATTCCGCATTATCGATGTCCTGTCTCGATAATACTACGACTAGGGATATTTTATGATTTATCCTACGTGGACTGATACTATCTCATATCATTCTCCGTCCAGGAACAAATCATAGGGACCTCTCATCATTTATATATCTAAGGTGATCTAATCACAAATGATAAGAGTGCAATCTCCTTTGTCACATAGTTAATTTGTACAACAACACCATGATCTGTACAAATAGTGACGCTATTGGTCATATTATCCAACAATCTCCCACTTGGCACATAGCCAGTCACTCGAGTGTCTAACACCCGAACTATGTACGGTTGGCTCAAACTGCTGAGAAAAGGTTTTCGTCAGCGGATTTGCATGATTATCATCCGATGCGATTTACATGATCATCACATCGCCACGATGTACGATCCGAACGAATCAGATGAATATAGAAGTATATATCTGGATCGTCGATGAGACCTTTAATTCCTTAGTCTGTGCTGACGCCTAGCTCAGCCACTAACAGAACAATATCTAATCTAATTAGATTTATTATCGACCCAAATAGCTTCTATTGCTGCCTCAGCTGCAGCAACTAATTATTTGTGTTTATTCGGAAACAGAATCTTGCTCGGAAGATTTCCAGCTCACTGTTCCGTTATTCAAACTATATAGTACTGTTTGCGACTTTTAGTCGTCTTTATCAGTTATAGGAAACTTGCTACAGTGATCCCAGTCACTTCAAGTTCTCCTTCTCCATAGACTAAGACAGCATCCTTAGTTCTCTAAGATACTAACGGATGTTCTTAACCTCAATCCAGTGACTATCACTCGGATTGGCCTGTTTGTGAATCCATATGCTCAAAGCGTATGATACACCAGGTCTCGTACATTTTTCAATGTACGGTTTCTAGAAGAGTATTACGAAAGCCAAGCTTTCGCCGATATTTATTTTATGGGAATATCATTTCCAAGAAATGACGTATTATCATTATTTTATAAGGATAGCCACTATCAGTGCGCTCCCACTAACCTTCTTATATATACACAGAATTATTTTCATTTTGAATTAAATCATATCATCATGATGATATATCAAAACGATAATTCCAAGAACCTAATGCTTGCTTCAATCCAATCATAGATCGAATAATCTGCATTATCCAAATGGATTTACCGTGGCAACAGGTAAAAAGTTGAATCGTAATCAACACAATGTTGATAACGATACCTTTCCGTTAAAGCCTAGCTTTATACGTTGGTATGTTGCCATCCATGTATGTCTTCCTAGAAGACTTTTAAGTACCATTAGGCACAATGCCTTGTGGTACATCAACTAGTATCCAAACTGGTTGATATACATGGAATCCATTTCGGATTATATGGCACTTTGCCATAATTGGGGAGTTGATATCTTGTATCACTTCCTCATACGTAGTGAGTTGGTATTCCTCAATAAGATTCACATCTTTATAAGGTTAGATCAGAAACCCATACCCCAGGTTGTTTTCTGACTCTGTCCGACTTACGCGGTTCTTGTGTATTCGAAGATTAATGGTAATAGTCTCATCCTTGATGAACTATTTGTGTTCCATTAAGATTCGGTGCCTTGAACAGTATTACTCTCCGATTTCCATCGAGTTATACTATCCTCCCACTTACCACTGCATATCGGTATTCCGATCAGGAAAAACGTATGGTGAGCAACAATCAATCTAATTGTTCTCTTGTGAGGTGTATAAGTACAATACTTATGGTATCCCTAGGGTGACCTACATTTGGCACTTATCCTATTTGGGTTTTAGTTTGGTATCATCCAAACATATGCCTAGCATACCCAAATTATCAGGAATGAGAAACCCGGTTTCTTTCCCGTTCATATCTAATATGTAATCTGTCAAACAGATTTTATGGAACCTTATTCAAAATACGTTCTTGCACTGTTTAGCATATCCGTCGAAGGAAATGGTAGCTCAGAGCGACTCGTGATTAACCTTATCATGTCTAACAAATTTGGTTAATCTGTTCGGACACACCATCAAACTGACGTGTTCCGGGAGGAGTCCTTATTTGAAAGAATATTATACTCTTTCAAATATACTAGAAACTTATTGTTTAAGTATTATTCATTATTCATTACGGTCTTACCGTGACGGTTTAATACTTTTAGCCGATCTATTTGTCTATTTCGTGTCGAAACTCTAAAAGTTTCCGATTTGTGTTTCAAAAGAAACACATAACCATACGCGATGCCACATCCGTACAGGTCACGAAATATTCATATCCATATCTAGCCTAGCTAGACATGGGCCCACTTGCTTCACTATGAAGTAGGGCTAACAGATCGGTGGCATTTACACACTTTACCAAGTAAATAGTGTTTTAGGCACTTTGCCCAAATAGACTAGATTCGTAGACTTTATTTGAATGGAATCAAATCAGTCCTGGTATCCGCTCTTCAAAAGTGCGGATATATGATTCTTGTTTATCAGTGTCCCTGACAACTATGCCACAATTAAGTTTCTTAACTGATCAAATCAATTTGAGCTATTAATTGTCATGTTATATATTTGAGATATTATTTATATTCAAAATATAAATCCTGTTATTCACATCTAATGTGTTTATCTCAATATCATCTTTATATAATGAACACTTTAGTGTTCTAGAATATAAAGGTACACCCGCAGCGGGTTATATACGCGATATAGAGATAACGTTTCTAGTCAAACTAGCTACATTATAACAGTTTCTAAATTTAAGTACTAACCCGAAGGTAGTTCCTAAATTCAGATATCTACGGTTAAAACAGCGACTTTCGTCCCGTTTTCAATTCGCAGATTAATCTCAATTGAATTGAAGTCAGTATCCTGTTCAAAATAGATTCTGAACATCAATATATATATTTTATGTACCACACTAAGTATCTAAAATCCAATTTTAATACTAGCTGTGAACATAATTATGACAAACATAATGGATTAAGCACTTAAGTTATCATTACATGATCTTCCAAAGATTATGCTCTACTATTTTCTTAACTATGGGCTTAGGCATAATACGTTATTTTATCAAATAAAATAACTATTTTTTTCCAAGACCATCCTGAAATTATTCCCAATTTGAAAATTAAGTCGTTAAATACGTTTTCACCACCCAGGATTATGTCTTAAACACTAATCTTTCATTTTTATATCTTGATTCTAATAGTCCAACTATTTAATCAACGATTTGTGGTACTATTTTATAAATGATTATAATAGTCCAACTATATAATCAAATATAATCTAAATTATTAACCTCAATTACATTGATTACTATAGTCCAACTATAAAATCAACTGTAAACTGAAATTAATTAATTCAAATATATTGATTAATATAATCCAATTATATATAATCAATATAATACAGTCCAACTGTTTATTAAAACAACAATTTAAATATTAGTCCAACTAACATTTAATTCTAACGACGAAATAATTTGAATGAGCGCGTATGGCGAGTAATTGAACGAGTATTGCAAATTCAATTCTTGCCTCCCACTATTTTTTCGGCGAGCCTCTAACCCTCTGTCGAGTACTCGGGAACCGTGTTTCCTAGTGGGCTAGGATCCCGTTAAATATCACACAATCTTGACTTTGGCCAACAAATTGTATGATAATTAACTAGGTAGATCTCGAAGATCAATTGGATCTCATCCAATTCCTAGATCCAGTAGGCGGATATCCAAATCCTAAACATATATCTTATATATGCCAATACATCCAATGTATTACCTACCTTTTCCTCTGAATCAACTAAGCCTTGGATTTGGCACAACAAACCTAGTGATCCCAGTCAAGCGCGACCCATTGACCATGGAAAGCTTCGTAATCAATGTCGATGGACAAGAAGTGGTCTTGACTTTGACCAACAAACCACAACTTGGACAAGACACTGATATGGAACAAAGCCTTCGTGATTCAAACACATCTTCGACGGACAAGGGCTTGACTTTGGCCAACAACCCATGCCAATCTCGGATCTTGAGTAAGAATCACTCAATGGAAGGAAAAACGCTATGATATTTGATGAGGGTTTTTCGCGTGCAAATTGGCTACCAATTTAATTATCTTTGTTAAGGTCTCATCATCATACACCCTTAAACATGCATTCTAAACACATAATAAAGCGAGTATGAAAATAAAATAATAATATATGCGGATGGATACTTTACATTGATCCTAGATCAAATCTCTCATTTTCTCTCTCCAAAGCTAGCACATGTATTTACTTCTACCCGTTACACTACACTTCTAAAGAAAATCATTTACATTGAGGGGAATAGGTGAGAAGAGAATACAAAGAGTATAGAGGTGATAAGGCTGACACGCAGGTCCAATTTAATAAATCAAATTTATTACACAATTTCCAAATTGCCCCACCCGACTAATATCCATCCGATATACATTATTCATGCATCACAACCATGTATTCATACAAGCATGTTATCAATCAATCTAATCCAATTAATTAATCTGATAATTAGTGATCATCCAATGTTCAACAAAACGATTTGATTTTTGCTCGAGTCAAACTCGTTTTGCGAATAAGTACTGAAAGTACGAATTCTTGAATTAAATTAAACTACAACATTAAATCCATTTAACATGTATTTAATACTAATTATCACTATTCAATTCCAAATTGAATATTACACTTTATTTAATGACCTTTACGACTTAAATTCCAAATTTAATCGCAATGGGTCTCAAAGCCCAATTAACATCTAATGTTTATTTAATTAAAGTCCAATGGGCTTTTAATTAATTTCTTAAGGCGTGACTTTTGGTCAACTCGGGTCAAACTGATAACCAAAATCCAATCCGGGAGTTACCCCATAAGCCTTTAATTAATTTTGGCCCATTAGGCCCAATTAAATAATTAAGGTCCATTAAGTCATAATTGGACTTTATGGATGCGGTTTTGGGCCCAATTGGATCCAACCAAATTGGCCTAAACCTAACTTGGTACAACCAAGCCCAAAAGCCCAATTACAACCTAAAGGCCCAATTTCCAAAATAAGCCCAATTTAATTAACTTATAAAATTCCAAATTCCATAATTAATTAACCTAAGTGTAATGCACAATGACCACCCAATTAATATTTCTAAAATATCAATTAGCCTACTTAATCATGCATTTCTACATCAAATAATGTCCAACATAATTTATTAAAATCAAACCCATTTTACATGCTTTTGTTCTCGGTAATTAGGGGTTTTTCCAATCCGATTCGGTTTCAATCCAATTGAATCCACAATCATCATTTGCCAAATCAATTAAACTCATCTAATGAATCAAAATACAAAAAACACAATGAATTTCATATCCAATTGAATTCGGCCAAGCCTACTTTAATTTGGGAAAATTGTTCCAAATCAAAATTCAATCCAATCAAATTTCAATTCAACATTACCCACTTGTTTCAAGTCATCCAATGATCAAACAAACAAAAATTCACCAAGTATTAGGGTCTCAATTTTCGGCCAACATAAGCAATTTGGGGAAAATTGTTCCAAACTCATTTTCAACAAATTGATCCAATCAATCCTCAATTAAACATACTTTAGCATTCTAAATCATCCAATTTCATCAAACATGCTCAAAATCAAGTTTACCCAAATTTGTCATGCCCAAAATTTGGGGAAAAATGGATCCAACCAAATTTCATGAAATTGATCATGCACAACATCAATTCAACCTCATTCAAGCATACTATACTAAACAATTTAATCATTGATGCTCAAATGAGTTTACCCATTTTGTCAACTTTGGCCTACACAAAAAATTGGGGAAATTTGTTCCAACACAATTTCTTCAAATTGATCTAATCAATCATTAATTCCAACTCATTTAAGCATACTATAACAAACAATTTCATCAAAACATGCCCAAATTCGTTTTACCCAATTTTAACCCTAACTTTTTCATGCTTGTTCAAGGCTCATACCATTGTGGAATTCCTAATTAGGTCCCAAGAATCATCCAAAACAAGCATAAAATCGCATGAACACATCAAGGAATAATGGCGGAAACAAATACTCACAATGATTGGTTTGAGATGCAAAGAACACAAGTCTTTCTTGCTTCCATCATGCTCGGTTTTCCCCTTTTTGAACTGCTGTTGGGCGCATTTTTAGGCTGTGAAAATCCTCCATTTTCGGCCATTGAAGACCTCCATTAAAGCTCCAAGCTTTGATATTCCAAGCTCACAAAATCACTTCCCTATCACCTTTGTATTCCTCCATGAGTGTGCTAGCACTTAGATCTTGCTACAAGATCAAAAGCTTCTCCATTTTGTGTGTGAAAACCAGAAAAAATGGAGATGAAAATCGGTCACCATGACCGTGAGAAGAGAGAAGGTTTTTGGCTCCATTTTGCCTAAAACCGTATGCATTGCAGAGAGAGAGAGAGAAACTTTTTCATTATTGTTTTATATATATTTACCAAGTAAATAATAAATAAAACATATATTACTTTTAAAACAAAAGTCAAAAAGCAAGAAATAAATAATGTTATATTTCATTTCAAGCTTTTAAAAGCTTTTCACCAACTCAAATCAACTATTCACATCAAATCCATCCACTTTAATAAAGTGACAACATGTCATGTCACATCACTCAAAGTGACAAGTGACTTGACGATTGATGCGACTAGCGATTTGACGCTTGATGTGACTTGCGTGCCGCACTCGAATTCGAAATGCGAATGCGCTCGCAATCACTCGGGCTCGGGTTCGTTAATTCCAAATTAATGAATTTCCGTCGCGTCGTAATTAAATGATTACGCCTAGCGAATTCACTATTCACGTCGCTAACAAATTAATGCTAAATTAATTCGTTCGCCCGAATTAAAATCTAATTTCAATTCCGCGTCGAAATCTAATTTCGATTATAATATATCGAATATATTAATTTATCGATTAATTCCAAATTAATCGTTCTCTCTCTTTAACGATATTTTATCCGAGATAAAATATCTCCGTAATTAATCCCAGATTAATTTTCTCTCTCATCGAATTAATCCCAGATTAATTAAAGTGCGAGTCATACGTCATCGGTGAATCTTCAGGAACCGACCCATGAGATCTCCGGATATGTTGGCAGTAAATACGGTCGTCGGACTATCCGAACACGTAAGTACCTCGTACTACGTTTATACCGATTTACAAGACAAGGTTGGCTTCTAGCAAAGCGCCATGCCTACCCAATTCTCCAGAAATATTCTTACAGGAATATATAGATCTGTATCAAGCGTAGTATACCATGTATTGTGTATATCGGCCCAGTATCGGATAGTCACGTGCTAGGGCTGGGGCTGGATAAGTGTCTGCCCCGTCCGAAGCACATGTCGGATGTCTGGTAACTAGTCTCTATAATCAGATATTCATGACCTGGTCATAATATCATGATTGGATGCGCATCACTCAAGAGCACTAGTACCGTATCCTGCGTGACATCATCTCCACTATGACTGAAGTGATACTTCCGTCTTGACATCACACCCAATACACTACGACTCTCTGATAAACCCAGAAGTGGTGTACGCAGAACCGGTTAAAGCCCTGTACCACCAAGACCAAAGTCTACCGATTATCGTAAGTATTAGCGGTGCAAGTCTCAGGTTAAGACCAAATACACCTACCCTGATTTCGGACTCCCATAGACACATAGTCATAATACCAATGGGATTCCGAGGGGTCTATCCAGAGCGAAGCTGTTTCCCGTACCATCGGTGAAACAACACAACTCCTATCGCACTTGCATAAGTATCCAATACTTAAATATATTAGAACTATGTCGTTGTGCCCTCACAACGCGCACAAGTGCAATACTAGCCTATTCCGCATTATCGATGTCCTGTCTCGATAATACTACGACTAGGGATATTTAATGATTTATCCTACGTGGACTGATACTGTCTCATATCATTCTCCGTCCAGGAACAAATCATAGGGACCTCTCATCATTTATATATCTAAGGTGATCTAATCACAAATGATAAGAGTGCAATCTCCTTTGTCACATAGTTAATTTGTACAACAACACCATGATCTGTACAAATAGTGACGCTATGGGTCATATTATCCAACACTGACCTTGTACTGTTACTTTACTGCTTCTGGTTGGCTTACATTCGGCCTTTCCTTTTTTCTCCTTTGAAACCTGTTATTACAAAACAGAACAAACAGGAAAAGATTGAAAATGTTTTACGTGTAATGCCTGCATGAATATGCCTATCCCGTCGGGTTTAGGTCTTCCGTCAATTCCTGTGGTGACTACTTCTTAGCCTTCTCTTCCTCAGACAAGCTACTTCTTCAATCTGCCTACGTGATCGGCTCTGAAACTAATTCCCTTCCAAGTCTGATATTTTCATTGGCTCTATTTCCCAATTTCTGAATGTCTAGCTTGTCTTTTCTGTTTGCTTATTTCGAAGGTTCCCTGTGTTCATCACTGGATTCCATAGTACCAAGGTTGAACACTTTTCTCAAATATACTCATATTGCAGAAGAGTTTCAGCGAAATGAACGTGTTTATTATTGTTGAGGAAAAGAGTTCGAACAAGTAACAAAATCAATGTCATTT
Organism: Zanthoxylum bungeanum; assembly: GCA_019454045.1. Lineage (NCBI taxonomy): Eukaryota > Viridiplantae > Streptophyta > Magnoliopsida > Sapindales > Rutaceae > Zanthoxylum > Zanthoxylum bungeanum. The sequence goes on along the minus strand of SKCR01028694.1, from coordinate 99,288 downwards.
AAAAAAAACTGGATCAAATAGACTAGGAGGAACATCTCCATCATCCGCAGCACTGCCTTCTTCCTCGGCCTATGGTTCTTCACTGTCATCCATGTAAGAAGCTTGGTGGTTGAGGGTTTCTTTTCATTGGTTGGGTATTTTATGGGAATCTATGAGATCTTGAATTTCATGCCTGAGGCGGGTGCAGTTGTCGGTGTCATGGCCATGTAGCTGGTGGAAGTGACAATAAAGGTTCACATTTATGTGTGGTGGTGGGGGGTGCGGAAGTGGCTTGCCTTCTAAGGGTTTCAAGATTCCTTGTCCCTGTAACTTTTCAAATACCTTCGACAAAGGTCTACCAAGGTTGGAGAATTGTCGGTTCCTGATGGCAGCAACCTCGACAGTAGCGGGCTTAGTCTCAGAATACCCCTCAAAAGTCCGACTATTCTGGCCATAGAACTTTCTGTTTTCAGCCTCCTCTTCCTCAATATCCATGACAGTTTCCCTCAACTGTCGAAAATCAGAAATCATCGAAGTCATCCTCCTCAGCTTACTATAAATAGAGGGCTTGGTGCCCCTGATGATCATTTTGATTTGGTCATTCTCTGAGGGCCGAGTCTGTATTTTCAAAAGCTGGCTTCTCCAGCGATCCATTTACTCTTTGAAACTTTCCTCTGGCTTCTGTTTAGTGTTCTCCAAATCACGGAGTGACAAGTCAATCTTTAAGTCTGTAACATATTGCTTCAGAAAAGCATCAGCTAGTTCTCTCCAATCTTCCTTAACCTTCTTCTCAAGGCTATGATACCAACCCACAGGTGCCCCCTCGAGTGACATCCCAAACATCTTCTGAGCTTGGCGCTGTGTTAGGCCCACTGAACTCATAACTGACACATATTGTCGAAGGTGGACCCTCGGATCTCCATTCCCATTAAACTTGGCCATGTCGGGCAATTTAAACTGAGCTGGCAGCTGTTCTCCGAACGTCATTGCCTCATAATCTAACAAATCCTCATTCTTACCCCTCATTTCGCGGGTAACTGTTTCAACCTGATCCAAAAGCTTCTGAAATTATGCCTGAGACCCAATCACTCTGCCTGCTGCATATTCTGCCATGTCATCATTAAAAGTGGGGACATCATCCCCCAACCCATTCAAAGGCTCATCACGCCTCACATTCTCAGAATTTCCCCCAACACGGGGTACAACCATATTTGTCATGGCAGCAGTCAAAGCTTGCAACTGTTCAGTAATCTTGGCGAAACCATTTTCCAACTGATCTATCCGGGATACCTCAATATCTGATTCACTCATGTCTGTTCTCAGTATTTTGGTGAGTCTTCCCTTTTTTCTAACCCAACGGGAATCTATGATGGCTTTCAGAACAAAAGGGTTAACATAATGTATGTATGCATGGGGTGCATGAGATGCATGTAACATATATAACATACTAAATCAATTAAAATTATCAAACAAATCGGCCCGTTATCATTTTAGAAGCTTTGGGCTAACTGTCATAGGAGTGAACTCGTCCTAGTTTAAATGGCCCAACGAGTACACATCTCATGGCAAGGAGCCCAACTAAATCCAAATGGTAATGTTCCGAACATAAGCACAAAGAAAGATAATGCAAACATACAACAATAATTTCTACAGAATGGCCCATCAACATTTCAGAAGCTTTGGGCCCAATGGTCATAAGGTACGAACTCGCCCCAGTTTAAATGGCCCAGCAAGTCCGCATTTCTGACAATGGTCCAACTGCATCCAAATGAGGATGGTCCACTAGCACATACTCAAGAAATAATTGTTACTTTAACCATGCAAACCCGGTCTATGGGGGGTTGTAGGAGTATAGACAAAGGCTCTCACCGGCAAAGGATGGCCCACAAACTAGTCTCCCCACTCAAGGGTTCGAGCGACCAAGTGAACGCACCCTTTTTTTATACACTAAGGTACGTGCCAATGAGCTATGGGTGTGACGGACTGTCAAATGGATTTCCCGTTGTAGATTCCCCAGAGGGGAGGTGGAGCGAGGCTCACTTAAATACCCAAGCCTCTTAGGCTCTTATCGCTTGGTGTCAGGAATAAACAACGAGTCCTCCAAATTAGTCCATCGCAATAGGCTACGAGTAGATGGCCATATAGGTGGCTTCACAGCTTTTCCTTCTAGAAAGGTAGTGAATGAAGGAAGACACCAAACCATTACCTAGCCTTAAAATGCCTTTGATTAAACCCCCATTTTATCTACTATAGACACGGTCAATTAAAACATAAATCCAAACATTACAAGACAATATTCGGGGCCGATTTTCTATCCCCAGTGGAGTCGCCAGACTGTGGGACACAGAACTGAGGCGACGCATGCTGTCTCGGGCTCGCGGAGTCGGGAGTACGGAGTAGCCATGGGGGACTAAATCAGAGAATAATGGAGTCGCCACCCGGTGTGAACCGGGAAATTGTGATTTAAGGCCGCACTCACCCCTCGCAAGGGAATACCTCAAACCATTGGGTTCGGAATGGTCTGTTACTTATGTCACTTTTAATGAAAGGATTTATGTAATAATTTAATCAATTTTAAGTAACACTTATTTCGAAGAGGATCATGCTTCTAAATTCACATACATACATCAACAAGTTCATCACAACATCCAACATCTCATGGCAATCTCATGAACATTTCAATCATCTGATATGGAAAACTAAGAACACCGTAATCATGCTTGAGTACTATCATGATTAAACCAAATAATATTTTAAACAACCTAATCATGCTTGAATATCATCCCAAGAACATATAGAATGGATAAATGCAGGGATACAAATGATATGATTGGCTACATAATACAAGAAAGATCAACCAGAGGCAATTATGCATGAATATGATAAGACAGACTCAGTTCAGTGTCTGCGCGTTCGTGTAGCATTCTTAAACGCGTTCGAACGGTAAACAGAAGGTTCGCGTTCGTGTAGCGTTTGATAACGCGTTCGAACGGTACCAGACCTGAAGATACAAAATGCATGCACGTTCGAGTAGCGTTCGTAAAACGTGTTCGAACGGGAAACATAAGGTTCTCGTTCGTATAGCGTTCGAGAACGCGTTCGAACGGAACCAGACCTGATGCATGATAAGACCAAGAAAGTCCGTGTGCGTTCGCGTAGCGTTTGTAAAATGCGTTCGAATGGGAAACAGAAGGTTGGCGTTCGTATAGCGTTCGAGAACGCGTTCGAACGGAAACAGACCTGATGCATGCAACACAAAGAATAAAGACAATAACGTCAAGCTCAGTATGTCCGATTGAACGTATCTTACATTCAACCGAACACACCTCAACCGGCGCGGCAAAGCATCGTAGTAAAGGGCTTTAACCCCTCCCAATAGGGGATCTTTCATTGCACTTACTAAGCCCATGCGCTCGATTGAATCATGCATACAAAGAACTAAAAACAATAATATCAAACTTAGTTTGCTCGATTGAACGTATCTTGCATTCAACCGAACACAAATCAACCGGCGCGGCAAAGCATCATGGTAAAGGGCTTTAACCCCTCCCAATAAGGGATCTTTCATTGCACTTACTAAGCCATACGCTCGATTGAATCATGCATAAATAAACAACATGCAGAATTCAAATAACGAAAATATAAATCAACCGAAGCAACATAAAACAAAAGAATGTGCCGTTTACTCAAGTGCTATGTGGAGTTTATCCCGAGTACATATCATACTATCGTCCATTCGGAATCGGCTATGAAATTTATGTCCGGGTTTCCATCCTATATACCACGAGAGACGACACTTTTACATTCATCCAATACCCACAACACACATCATACACAAACAAGATTCAACAAATAATTAAAATACAATCAAGATAAATAACAAAAATCAAATAAAGATGAGTGTGAAAAGTACCATCAGGTCTAACCTTTTAAATCACCTCTCGGATGTACGGCACACGATCGTCGGAAGGGTGGATGCTCCGCAACTCTTCCGGTTCACTGGTTCACTGCTCTCGTTCGTTGTCTCACTGTTTGGAGTCGTCATTCTCCGTCTTTTGCTGCTGATTTTGACTCCGATTTGCTCCTGTTTTCCTGCTGTTTGGTCGTCGTTTTGCTCATGTTTTCTCTGTATTCTGCTCACTGTTTCAGGTCTATTAGTGGAATGTTTTTGCATTTTTTAGGGGGGTTTGGGTTGTTGTTTTTTTTATGTTACTGCTTTTAAGGTTTTTTCGGTGACTGTTTTGGGTATTTTGGGGCTGTTTGAAGGGCTGAAATTCGGTGAATGAGCTGCTATTTTTAGGGCTGTTTTGCTTGCAGGGAAGGCTGTTTTGATGCTAATTTTCGGTTGTATGGCTGATGTGTTGGGTGGTGGTTTGGGCTACTGTATAGGGGGTGGTTTGGGCGTGATTTGGCTACTGTTTTAGTGTTAAAGGGGCTGCTGCTATATTAGGGTATCATTTCGGCAATGGGAGAGTGAAGATGAAGAGAATTTTCTTGTTATTTTCTTGATGAATGTGGTGACTTAGGAGAGGTTCTTTGCTTGTATTTTTCTTGTTATTTTCGTGCAATGTGAGAGAGTGGAGAGGTCTTGGGCGTGGGCTAGAGAGATTGGAGAGAGATGTTGGTATTTTCTAAGGTCCCAAGATCAAACAAGACATGAATAATGCGTGAATACACCAATGAAGATAGCGGATACTTACATTGATCGGTTATGTCGATTTGAAGAGGAATCAAGCCCAAAACGCACTGCCTTGGTAAGCTTGCTGCAACCAGTCCATGCTCACTGTCTTGGCAGTTTCGGGTCTCAAAACGAAGCTCCAAACTCCATCGGATGAGTCCCGCCTCATGGTCGAACCTCCCTACCACCTTCGCAAGACTTAAGTGTAAGCTAGCACTTGATTTCTCACCATGAGAAACCACTCTTGCTTCCCTTTTGTGTCACGTTTTTCTGGTTCAAAACCAGTCCCCATTTCAAGCTTTGGGCGTGAGAGAAGAGAGAAAATGAGAGAGAGAGAAGTTTTGTGTAAGTTAAAATGATTTACCAAAAATCAATTTATATTTATGCCATAATTTTCATTAAATTAATAATAAAATTATGACACATAACATGCAATGGCTTAGAGTGTCAAACACTCAAACTCCATGCAATGACATTGAGTGCAATGTACACAATCTACATGCAAAGCATTAGAATGACATGTGTCATGTGGGCCCCACACGTTTCAAATGAAAGTGGGCCCACGTGCACTCACGCGTTCGGGTTCGATATTTCCGAAATACCGAGCTTACGTCGCGACGTTAATTCAATCGAATTTAATTAAATAATTGCGCCTGGCGAAATTATTATTTACGTCGCTAACGAATTAATTCTAAATTAACTCGTTTGCCCGAATTAAAATCTGATTTTAATTCCGCGTCGAAATCTAATTTCGTCTAATATATCGAATATATTAATACATCGATTAATTCGAATTAATCGTTCTCTCTCTTTAGACGACATTTTATCCCGGATAAAATATCTCCGTTATTAATCCTAGATTAATTTTCTCTCTCTTCTATATAATCCCAGATTATTCAAGAGTGCGAGTTGTGCGTCATCGGTGGATTATCGGGAAGCGACCCATGAGATCCCCGGATAATTGGCAGTAAATACGGTCGCAGAGTATCCGAATCACGTACGTACCAAGTACTACGTTCTACCGATTTACGAGACAAGGTCGACTCCTAGCAAAGCACCAAGTCTTCCCCAGTTTCCGGACATATTCATTAAAGAATATCTAGATCTGTATCAAGCGTAGTATACAATGTATTGTGCATATCGGCCCAGTATCGGATAATCACGTGCTAGGGCTGGGGCTGGATAAGTGTCTGCCCCGTCCGAAACACATATCGGATGTCTGGTAACTAGTCTCTATAATCGGATATTCATGACCTGGTCATAATATCACGATTGGATGCGCATCACTTAAGAGCACTAATACCGTATCCTGCGTGACATCATCTCCAATATGACTGAAGTGATACTTCCGTCTCGACATCACACCCAATACACTACGACTCTCTGATAAACCAGAAGTGGTGTACGCAAAACCGGTATTAAAGCCCTGTACCACCAAGACCAAAGTCTACCGATTATCGCAAGTATTAGCGATGCAAGTCTCAGGTTAAGACTATACACACCTACCTTGATTTCGGCCTCCCATAGACACATAGTCATAATACCAATGGGATTCCGAGGGGTCTATCCAGAGCGAAGCTGTTTCCCGTACCATCGGTGAAACACGACCTCCTATCGCACTTGCATAAGTATCCAATACTTATAATATATGAGAACTATGTCGTTGTGCCCTCACAACGCACACAAGTGCAATACTAGCCTATTCCGCATTATCGATGTCCGTCTCGATAATACTACGGCTAGGGATATTTAATGATTAATCCTTCGTGGACTGATACTGTCTCATATCATCTCAATCCAGGAACTAATCATAGGGACCTCTCTTCATTTATATATCTAAGGTGATCTAATCACAAATGATGAGAGTGCAATTTCCTTGTTACATAGTTAATTTTGCTACAGCAACACAATGTTCTGTGCAAATAGTGACGATATGGGTCATATTATCCAACAATCTCCCACTTGGCACGTAGCGAGTCACTCAAGTGTCCTACACCCGAACTATGTAAGGTTCGCTCAAATTGCTGAGGAAAGGTTTTCGTCAGCGGATTTGTTCGATTATCGTTTGACGCGATTTATACGATCATCACATCGCCACGATGTATGATCCGAACGAATCAGATGAATATAGAAGTATATATCTGGATCGTCGATGAGACCTTTAATTCTTTAGCCTTGTGCTGACGCCTAGCTCAGCTGCTAACAGAACTATATCTAATCTAATTAGATTTATTATCGACCCAAATGGCTTCTATTGCTGCCTCAGCTGTAGCAATAATCCGCATTAGTTGTTTATTCGGCAAAAGTTATCTTACTAGGAAGATTTCCAGCTCACTGTCCCTGTTATTCAAACTTTATAGTACCGCAGTATTTAATGGTTTGGAAACTTGCTGCAGTGATCCCAGTCACTTCAAGTTCTCCTTCTCCATAGTAAAAGATAGCATCTTTAGTTCTCAGAGATACTAACAGATGTTCTTAACTTCAATCCAGTGACTATCACTTGGATTGACCCGATTGTGACTCCATATGCTTGAAACGTATGAGACACCAATACAAGTACATTTTAAATGTACAATTCCCAGAGAGTGTTAACAAACTCCAAATCTATCCCAGTAGATCTTTATCCTTGAATAAAGGTTGTTACTCCCCAGAATTCTACGGAGAATTTCAATGAAAGAATATTTATGAAAGCCAAGCTTTCACCAATTGCTATATGGGAATTTAACTGTCAGTGCGCTCCCACTAACCTCCTTATATACACAAGAATTATTTCGTTTTGAGTCAAATCATAAACCATTATGATTATTTCAAAACGACAGTTCCAAGAACCTTATGCTTGCATCAATCCAAACATGGATCGAATAACCCGCAAACCTGGTTTGTCGGTTATACAAAATCGTCAGGATGTTGTAAACATCCTCCAAAAGGTTTCCTTTTCAGGAAAGCGATTTTGATTTGTAACTGACATATTTCATAAATGAAATATACAGTTATCAACAAGCATCTTCAAAATGGATTTACCATGGCAACAGGTAAAAAGGTTGAACCGTTATTAACACAATGTTGATAACGATACCTTTCCGTCAAAACCTTAGGTTTGCACGTTGGTATGTTGCCTTCCATGTATGTCTTCCTTGAAGACATTTAATGTACCATAGGCACAATGCCTTGTGGTACAACAACTAGTATCCAAACATAGTTGTTATACATAGAATCCATTTCGGACTCATGGCACTTTGCCATAACAGGGAGTCAATACCTCGTATACTTCCTCATAATGTAGTCGGTGGTACACCTCCATAAGATTGACATCTTTATGAGGTTAGATCAGAAACCCATACCCTAGGTTGTTTTCTGACTCTATCTGATCTACTTATTTCTTGTGTATTTGAAGATTAATGGTTTAGATTCATCCTAGATGAACTATTTGTGTTCCATTAAGGACTTCGTGCCTTGAACAGTATTACTCCGATTTTCATCGAGTATCACTCTCCTCCCACTAACCACTGCATATCGGTATTCTCTCAGGAAAACCGCATGGTGAGCAACAATACATCGTTCTCTTGTGGGATTTATAAGTACTATATTTAAGGTTTCCCTTAGGATAACTTATATTGGCACTTATCCAATTTGGGTCCTTAGTTTGGTATCATCCAAACGCTATGCCTCGCATACCCAAATTATCAGGAATGAGAAACCTCGTTTCTTCCCTGTTCATATCCTATATGATATCTGTCAAACAGATTTATATGGAACCTTATTCTAAATAAGTTTTGCACTGTTAATACATATCCTGTTGAAGGAAATTGTAGCTCAGAGCGACTCGTGATAAACCTTATCATGTCCAACAAAATTCGGTTTTAGTTCAGACACACCGTCTAACAGACCGTGTCTCGGGAGGAGTCCTCTCATGAAAGAACACCGTACTCTTTCATTTATATATGAAACTTACTGCTTAAGTATTTTCCATTCGGTCTTACCGTGGCGGAATAACACTATAGCCGATCCGTTTGTTTTCTTCGTGTCGAAACTTCAAAAGTTTCCGATCTGTGTTCTTCAAAAAAAACACATAACCACAACGTGATGCTACATCCGTTAAGGTCACGAAATATTCATGTTCACATCTAGCCTAGCTAGATATGGGCCCACTTAATTCACCATGAATAGGGCTAACAGATCGGTGGCCCTTTTACTATTACCAAGTAAATAGTATTTTAGGTATTTAACCTAATAAACTAGATTCGTAGACCTTATTTGAATAGTCAAATCAGTCCTAGTACCCACTCTTAAAAGGTGTGGATATACAAGTCTTGTTTAATTGTGTCCTAGACAACAATGCCACAAATAAGTCTCCATTGATCAAATCAATTTAAGCTATTTATTTGTCATTTTATATGTTTGAGATTTTATTATATTCAAAATATAAATTCTGTTATTTACATCCAATGTATTTATCTCAGTATCATCTTTATATAATGAAACACTTTAGTGTTCTAGAATATAAAGGTTTTATCCGCATCGGATTAAACACTGATATAGAGATAATGTCTCTAGTCAAACTAGTTACATTATAACATTTCCTAATTTAAGTACATACCCAAAGGGTAGTTCCTAAACTTAGGTATCTACGGTCGAAACAGCGACTTTCGTCCCGTTTCCAATTCGCAGAGAAATCTCGGCTTGAAGCCAGTATCCAGCTCACAGCGGATTCTGAACGTCAATACAATATATATTATGTACCACACTAAGTATTTAAAATCCAATTTCAATACTAGTAGTAAACATAACTTTGACAAATATTTTTAAAGTTAGAGCCTCGCCCTATCTTTAATTCCTTCGTGTCTTCCATATCCAAATGGTAGTCACTTTGGGATATGTCAATTATCTTTTCAATATTTCACAAACCTTTGGCCAAGCCTTGGGTTTTAGAATATCGAAATGATATGCACCTTGTGCTACATGCCCAATTGTAAACTTTGACTTTTCTCCACTAGAATAGTCAATTAATTGCAACTTTAATACTTTTAAATCTAAAGATAGATTTATTATAAGTATATTAATTAAGCACTAAAGTCATCATCACATAAATCTTCCAAAGACTTTATGCTCTACTATTTGCTTAATAATGGGCTTAGTCATAATAAGTTATTTTATCAAATAAATTAACCTATTATTAATTCCCAATTGAAAATTAAATCATTTAAAGCATTTAATCCAATGATTATATATTTTAAATATTCAACTTTTCAATTCTTTCTTGATTTAAATAGTCCAACTATTTAATCAATTTATAAGGTACTATTTATTATAATGATTACAATAACTCAATTATTTAATCAACTATAATTTTAATATTGATTACTATAATCCAATTATAAAATCAACTATCATTTTAATTCAATTATATTGATTACTATAATCCAATTATAAAATCAACTATATATTGAATGAGTTTGTATATAGTCCAACTATATATAAATTTAAAACAACATAAAATATTAGTCCAACTAATACTTTTAATAAATATGACGAGTAAAATAAAATGAGCGTGTTTAGCGAGTATTGGAACGAATGTTGCAAATTCAATACTTGCCTCCCACTATTTTTCGTCGAGCCTCTAACCCTCCGTCGAGTACTCGGGAAACCGTGTTTCCTAGTGGGCTAGGATCCCGTTAAATATCACACAATCTTGACTTTGGCCACAAATTGTATGATAATTAACTAGGTAGATCTCGAAGATCAATTGGATCTAATCCAACTCCTAGATCCAGTAGGTGGACATCCAAGTCCTAAACATATATCTTATATATGTCTATACATCGAATGTATACCCTAACCTTTTTCCTCTGAATCAACTAGGCCTTGGCTTTGGCACAACAAACCTAGTGATCCCAGTCAAGCGCGGACCCATTGACATGGAAGCTTCGTAATCAATGTCAATGGACAAGAAGTGGTCTTGAATTTGGCCAACAAACCACAACTTGGACACGACACCGATATGGAACAAAGCCTCGTGATTAAAACACATCTTTGACGGACAAGGGCTTGACTTTGGCCAACAACCCCTGCCAATCTCGGATCTTGAGTAAGAATCACTCAATGGAAGGAAAATAAACGCTTGATATTTAACGAGGGTTTTTCGCGTGCAAATTGGCTACCAATTTAATTATCTTTGTTAAGGTCTCATCATCATATACCCTTAAACATGCATTCTAAATACATAATAAAGCGAGTATGAAAATAAAAATAATAATGATATGCGGATGGATACTCAACACATTGATCCTAGATCAAATCTCTCCCTTTCTCACTCAAGCTAGCACTTGTACAACTTCTACCCGTTACACTACACTTCTAAAGAAACCTCATATACATAGAGGGGAATAGGTGAGAAGAGAATACAAAGAGAAAGAAGGTGATAAGGCTGGACACGCAGGTCCAATTAATAAATCGAATTTATTACAACAATTTCTAAAATTGCCCACCCGACTAATATCCATCCGATATACATTATTCATTCAACACAACCACGTATTCACACACATAAGCATGCTATCAATCAATCTAATCAAATTAATTAATCTGATAATTAAGTGATCATCCAATGTTCAAACAACGATTTGATTTTGTTCGAGTCAAACTCGTTTTTGCGAATAAGTACTTAAAGTACGAATTCATGAATAAAAAAAAACTACATCATTAAATCTAATTTAACATGTATTTAATACTAATTCACTATTCAATTCAAATTAAATATTACACTTTTATTTAATAAACCTTTTACGATTTAAATTCCAAATCTAATCGTAACGCGTCTCAAAGACCGATTAACGTCCAACGTCAATTCAATTAAAGTCCAATGGGCTTTTGATTGATTTCTTAAGGCGTGGACTTTTGGTCAACTCGGGTCAAACCGATAACCAAAGTCCAATCCGGGATTTACCCCATAAGCCCATAAATCAATCTTGGCCCATTAGGCCCAATTGAACATTAAAGGTTCATTAGCCGCAATTGGGCTTTATGGTTAAGGTTTTGGGCCCAATTGGATCCAATCCACTTGGCCTAAACCAAACTTGATAAATCAAGCCCAAAAGGCCCAATTACAACAATAAATTCTAATTTCCAAAATTAGGCCCAATTAATTAAATCCAAAAATCCAATTTCACAATTTAATTACCAAAAGTGCATTATATGATTAATCAACTAAATCAACATTTCCAAAACACTAAATTAGTCCAATTAATCATACTTATTCATTATTACATGTCAAACACACATAATGAAAAATCAAACCCATATACATGCTTCTAAGTCTCGGCCAAGGGAGTGATTTCATCCAATTCGGTTTCAATCCAATTAATCCGCAATCGACATTAAATACATATCCCGAATGATTTCCAATACATCCAATTATCAAAATCAAAATTACCAAGACATACAATAGGGCTATACATTCGGCCAAGGTGAAGGAAATTGGGGATTTTTGTTCAATTCAAAATCCAATCAATTGACTTCAAATTAACATCATCCTATATCATTATAACTCATCCAATGAATTTAAAATGAAAAATTCCAAGAATCCAAGACTCAAAACATTTCAAGGCCAACATGAATAAATTGGGGGAAATTAATTCCAAATCAATTTTCAACAAATTGGTCCAACCAAAATGCAATTAAACATGTTATAAGCATACTCAAACAATCAATTTATTCAAATCATGCTCAACAAACATTTACCCAAATTTTAAACCTACAAATTTCATGCTTGCAACATTAGCTCATGATGCCATTGTTGGTATTTTCTAAGGTCCCAAGATCAAACAAGACATGAAATAATGCGTGAATACACCAATGAAGATAGCGGAATACTTACATTGATCGGTTATGTCGATTTGAAGAGGAATCAAGCCCAAAAACGCACTGCCTTGGTAAGCTTGCTGCAACCAGTCCATGCTCACTGTCTTGGCAGTTTCGGGTCTCAAAACGAAGCTCCAAACTCCATCGGATGAGTCCCGCCTCATGGTCGAACCTCCCTACCACCTTCGCAAGACTTGTAAGTGTGCTAGCACTTGATTTCTCACCATGAGAAACCACTCTTGCTTCCTTTTGTGTCACGTTTTTCTGGTTCAAAACCAGTCCCCATTTCAAGCTTTGGGCGTGAGAGAAGAGAGAAAATGAGAGAGAAGAAGTTTTGTGTTAAGTTAAATGAAATTTACCAAAAATCAATTTATATTTATGCCATAATTTTCATTAAATTAATAATAAAATTATGACACAAACATGCAATGGCTTAGAGTGTCAAACACTCAAACTCCATGCAATGACATTGAGTGCAATGTACACAATCTACATGCAAAGCATTAGAATGACATGTGTCATGTGGGCCCCACACGTTTCCAAATGAAAGTGGGCCCACGTGCACTCACGCGTTCGGGTTCGATATTTCCGAAATACCGAGCTTACGTCGCGACGTTAATTCAATCGAATTTAAATAAATAATTACGCCTGGCGAAATTATTATTTACGTCGCTAACGAATTAATTCTAAATTAACTCGTTTGCCCGAATTAAAATCTGATTTTAATTCCGCGTCGAAATCTAATTTCGTCTAATATATCGAATATATTAATACATCGATTAATTCCGAATTAATCGTTCTCTCTCTTTAGACGACATTTTATCCCGGATAAAATATCTCCGTTATTAATCCTAGATTAATTTTCTCTCTCTTCTATATAATCCCAGATTATTCAAGAGTGCGAGTTGTGCGTCATCGGTGGATTATCGGGAAGCGACCCATGAGATCCCCGGATAAGTTGGCAGTAAATACGGTCGTCAGAGTATCCGAATCACGTACGTACCAAGTACTACGTTCTACCGATTTACGAGACAAGGTCGACTCCTAGCAAAGCACCAAGTCTTCAAGTTCTCCGGACATATTCATTAAAGAATATCTAGATCTGTATCAAGCGTAGTATACAATTGTATTGTGCATATCGGCCCAGTATCGGATAATCACGTGCTAGGGCTGGGGCTGGATAAGTGTCTGCCCCGTCCGAAACACATATCGGATGTCTGGTAACTAGTCTCTATAATCGGATATTCATGACCTGGTCATAATATCACGATTGGATGCGCATCACTTAAGAGCACTAATACCGTATCCTGCGTGACATCATCTCCATATGACTGAAGTGATACTTCCGTCTTGACATCACACCCAATACACTACGACTCTCTGAAAACCCAGAAGTGGTGTACGCAAAACCGGTTAAAGCCCTGTACCACCAAGACAAAGTCTACCGATTATCGCAAGTATTAGCGATGCAAGTCTCAGGTTAAGACTATACACACCTACCTTGATTTCGGCCTCCCATAGACACATAGTCATAATACCAATGGGATTCCGAGGGGTCTATCCAGAGCGAAGCTGTTTCCCGTACCATCGGTGAAACACGACCTCCTATCGTACTTGCATAAGTATCCAATACTTATATATATAAGAACTATGTCGTTGTGCCCTCACAACGCACACAAGTGCAATACTAGCCTATTCCGCATTATCGATGTCCTGTCTCGATAATACTACGGCTAGGGATATTTAATGATTAATCCTTCGTGGACTGATACTGTCTCATATCATCTCAATCCAGGAACTAATCATAGGGACCTCTCTTCATTTATATATCTAAGGTGATCTAATCACAAATGATGAGAGTGCAATTTCCTTGTTACATAGTTAATTTTGCTACAGCAACACAATGTTCTGTGCAAATAGTGACGCTATAGGTCATATTATCCAACAAGAGAGCCCCCCCGGAATGGCTTTGGTTTAGTGTTGTTTATGTAGGGAAGGGTTAGGGTTTCACCTTGCCTCACAAGGAATGGGATTGGCATTAAAGAGAGGATTTGATTTGGTGTTGGACAACGAAAGCAAGGGATTTGATTTGGTTTAGATTAGGAAGGTTGAATATTTGATTGGCTTGGTTTAGGAATATAATATTTTAAGTTAGGAATAATATACATTTGTTTGGGAATATAATTGGTTGATTGATTTTAATTAGGCATGCCATCTTTTTAATTTGGTATGTGATTTTTAGATTTGTTTTGATTTCACCATGTGTTAAATATGTGTTTTAAGTGGGCTTGGGCGAATTGGGCTTGATGTGAGGCTAGCAGCAAAACCAGAATTACCGACACCGTTCAAAACCTCCTCGAACGCGGCACGAATGCCTACAATCTGTTTGCCGTTCGAACGCATACACGAACGCAGCACGAACGAAAACAGTGAACCTTGTTTATTCTGAATTTCCCCTTCCGATGTCCGTTTTCCGTGACTTAAAAGGTAGTGTCTCCAAAATGAGACTCATCATAGGGACTTATGTGTAAAAATGCAGTGCCTACAATGGACTAATTTGGAGGACTCGTTGTTTACTCCTGTCACCAAGCGATAAGAGCCTTAGAGGCTTGGGTACTTAAGAGAGCCTCGCTCCACCCTCCCTCTGGGGAATCTACAACGGGAAATCCATTTGACAGTCAGTCACACACCATCATTCATTGGCACGTACCTTTGGGTATAAAAAGGTGCGCTCACTTGGTCGCTCGGACCCTTGAGTGGGGAGACCTAGTAGTGGGCAATCCTTCGTTGACGGGAGCTTTTGTCTATACCCCTGTAAACCCGCTTATGAACTATAGTTTTAGGATCAGTAGAGACTATTCCTTTATGTTTTGGACCATTGTCATTTGGATTCAGTTGGACTTGTTGTCATGAGGTATGGGATGGTTGGGCCATTTAAACAGGGACGAGTCTGTGCTTTATGGCAATCGGGCCAAAAGTTTCTAAAATGTTGATGGGGCAACTAGTGTAAAATTCTTATGAGCTTATATATTACATGCATCGCACGCATCTCATGAATCTCATGCATCATGTTAACCCCATGTGTCTTAAAAGCCATCATAGATATCCGTTGGGTTAGGAAAAAAAAGACTTGTCAAAGAAGAGTTTAGCAAACATGGATATTGGGGAAAAGGAAACCGAGAAACAGAGAAATTTACGGCAGAGATAGAAAGACCATGGTGGGCCCAAAAAAAAAAGATAAGAAAAAAAAATTATGTTTGTTTTTAGTCCTAATAGTTAGATATAAGTCCGATGATGAAATTGATTGCTTTAGGGTGAAACCTTAGAAACGATAAACCCTTGACGTACTTTTATCTGATGCTTTGAGTAATTGATCTATGTTAGACTAGTAAGCACTTGATTATGGTTCTTAGCAGTGAAAACTTGAGTAGCTATCAAAGTGACTAGTCGAAGAAATTATAGGTCGGTGAATGACCGTTTGCTTAGATGTCTATCTTGATTTGCTTATGTTATGATGTGTGGTATGGTTGAAAATGAAAGAAAAGTCTCTAAAGAAAAGAATTGAACCACCTATAACCGATAAGCGTGAAGCTACCCATGGGCGAGTGTTAAGACCACCATGAGGAGAAATGCTACCTTAAAGGGTAGGTGTGTTGAAAAAAAAAGAGAAAAAAAAAGAGAAAAAAAAGAAAAGAAAAAAAGAAGTTCAAAATGAAAAGAAAAAATAAAGAGACAAAAGAGAAATAAAACCTTACCACATGGAGCACAGAAAAGCAACTGCAGGCATAATTGAGACATCTAGGTTGGTTTGACCCATCGACCACAATTTTTGAAAAAAAATCATTGAGTTAGTTTACCTGGGGATGAATCCGCAAAGGAACCTTTGCACACACACACTTTGAGTCTAGCTTAGATCATTTATTCAAAGACTTGGATTTGAGTTGCATCGAATGTTTTGAAGGTTCTCTGGTTTCATTACCGAGCATTCTTTGAGGACAATGATATGTATAACTATTGAGACTAGTTCATAGCTTATAATATAGCATGTTGACATGGAATTCCCCACCATGTGGTTCATCTTGACCAAGTGCAAGCAGCGAGATGCAGAAAGCTAAATCAAGATTGGGGGCGACCAGTCAACCATCGCGTAAATAAGGGACACAACAAGAGATTGAGCCATGAGACCAGATATAACTGAGCAAATTATCGGAAGAGAACGGGGCAGAAGGAAATTTTAAGCAGCCCCAGGGGGCGACCGAAGACATTTGAAGGTAAGAAGCACCGAGGAGCACAGGGAAGACCTAACCCAACAGAATAGGAAATTCATTCATGCATGCATGCATACACGTAAAATATTTTGCATTCTTTTTTGTGTTTGTTTTGTTTTGTTTTGTATTCATAGGTTTTAAAGAAAAAAAAAGAGAAAGCGGCAAAGATAAGCCAACTAGAATCAGCAACATATGAGTAGTAGTTTTGGTGATGAGTCTCAGGGTTGAGGCCTATATTAGTATCAATTTTAGGGATGAGTCCCAGGGTTGAGGCCC
Organism: Zanthoxylum bungeanum; assembly: GCA_019454045.1. Classification (NCBI taxonomy): domain Eukaryota; kingdom Viridiplantae; phylum Streptophyta; class Magnoliopsida; order Sapindales; family Rutaceae; genus Zanthoxylum; species Zanthoxylum bungeanum. Next base: position 82,230 of record SKCR01028694.1, on the reverse strand, counting down.
ATATCAGTTTCAGTTTTGGGGATGAGTCCCAGGGTCAAGGCCCACATCGTCAGAGTGTTGGAATTAATCCAGGAATGAATCTCAGGGTCGAGGCATGCATTATCATCAGTTTCAGGAATGAATCTCAATGGGCGAAGCCCGTATTATCAGCAGTTTTCAAGAATAAATCCCACAGGGTCGAGGCCCATATTATCATCAGTTTCAGGAATGAATCCTAATGGGCGAGGCCCGTATTATCAGCAGTTTTCGAGAATGAATCCCAGAGGGTCTAGGCCCATATTATCACCAGTTTCGGGAATGAAGCCCATGAAATAAAGCCCACATTCAGTACGGTTCGGGAATGGACAACCCCACAACACGGTTCGGGAATGAACCATCACATCAGCATCAGCATCAGCTTGGGGGTGAGTCCCACATCAGTATCAGTATGGGGGCGAGGCCCATATCAGTATCAGTATGGGGCGAGGCCCATGTCACTATTAGTTTGGGACAAGGCCCATATCAGTATCAATCTAAGGGCGAGGCCCATATTAGCATCAGTATTAGCATAGGGCTGAGGCCCACATCAGTATCAGTTTAGGGGCGAGACCCACATCAGTATCAGTTTTGGGCGAGGCCCACGTCAATATCAGTTTGGGCGAGGCCCACATTAGTATCAGTTTTGGGCGAGGCCAATATCAGTTTGGGGCGAGGCCCACATTAGTATCAGTTTGGGGCGAGGCCCACATCAGTGTCAGTATGGGGGCGAGGCCCACATCAGCATCAGTTTGGGGCGAGGCCCACATTAGTTTCAACTTGGGGTGAGGCCCACATTAGTATCAGTTTGAGGATGGGGCATTGGTCGAGGCCCACATCAATATCAGCTTGAGGATGAGTCACAGGGTTGAGGCCCACGTCAGTATCAGTTTTAGGGATGAGTCCCATGGTGAGGCCCACATCAGTATCAGTTTGGGGGCGAGGCCCACATCAGTATCGGTTCGGGGTTAAGGCCCACACATCATCAGTGTCAGTTCTAGGGATGCGTCCCAAGGTCGAGGCCACATCAGTATCAGTTTTGGGAATGAATCCCAAGGTCGAGGCCCACATCGTCAGAGTTTCGGGAATGAATCCCATGGACGAGGCCCACGTCGTCAGAATTTGGAAAGAATCCAAGGAATGAATCTCAGGGCCGAGGCCCACATCAGTATCATTCTGGGGGCGAGGCCCATATTAGCATCAGTATCAATCTTACCGGGTATGGCACTCTGGGGGCGAGGCCCACATCATTATCGGTATCAGTGTTGCCGAGTATGGCACTCTGGGGGCGAGGCCCACATTAGTTCAGTATCAGTCTTCTCGGGTATGGCACTCTGGGGGCGAGGCCCTCATCGTTATCAGAATCAGTCTTGCCGGGTATGGCATTTTGAGGCGAGGCCCACATCATTATCTGTATCAGTGTTACCCAGTATGGAACTCTGGGGGAGATGCCCACATTAGTTCAGTATCAGTCTTGCCGGGTATGGAACTCTGGGGGCGAGGCCCACATCGTTATCAGAATCAGTCTTGCCGGGTATGGCACTATGGGTATGGAGGCATCAAGATCAGTTTTGCCAGGTATGGCACTCCAGGTATGGAGATATCAGATCAGCCAGGTACGACACTCCAAGTATGGAGACATCAGATCAGCCAGGTATGGCACTCCGGGTATGGAGACATCAGATTAGTTTGCCAGGTACGACAGTCCGGGTATGGAGATATCAGATCAGCCAGGTATGGTACTCCGGGTATGGAGATATCAGATCAGCCAGGAACGGCACTCCGGGTATGGGGACATCAGATCAATTTGCCAGTTACGGCACTCCAGGTATGGAGATATCGGCACGCCAGGTATGGCATTCAGACCACTGCGACACCCTAGGTACGGGGTTAGCACGCCAGGTACGGCATGTGGAATATTGTGGACTACTGCGACACCCTAGGTACGGGGTTAGCATTCAGACAACTGTGGCTCTCTAGGTACGGAAACATCATCCCAACACCCTAGGTACAAGGTTAACATTCAGACATTTGTGGCTCTCTAGGTATGGAGGCGTCACCACGACACCCTAGGTACGGGGTTAGCATTGAGACATTCGTGGCACTCTAGGTATTGAGGTGTCACCGCGACACCCTAGGTACGGGGTTAGCACTCAGACATTTGTGGCTCTCTAGGTACGGAGACGTCACCGCGACACCCTAGGTATGGGGTTAGCATTCAGACATTTGTGGCTCTCTAGGTACGGAGACGTCACCGCGACACCCTGGGTACGGGGTTAGCACTCAGACATTTGTGGCTCTCTAGGTACGGAGACATCACCGCAACACCCTAGGTATGGGGCTAGCATTCAGACATTTGTGGCTCTCTAGGAACGGAGACGTCACCGCGACACCCTAGGTACGGGGTTAGCATTTAGACAACCAACATCATCACTGCAGCACTCTAGGTACAGAGACGCAATCGCGACGCCCTAGGTACGAGGCTTAGTACTATCAACTCAACACAGCTGGCGAGCAAGGTAAGTAAAAATGCATTGCATGTACTTTGATATGATTGTCATTGTCACACACTGCACAAGTCCCATCAAAGTGGGGGCGACTGTAGGCATTGCATTTTTGTATATCAGCCCGATGATGAGTCTCGTATGGAGACACTACCTCTTTAATTATGGAAGCCGCGGGAAACAGACGTCGGAAAGGAAGAGTCAAGAATTGACACATTGTTGGATTTAATTCGCTGGAGTAGTTGCGGGTTCGCTTGTTGGACCTCCGTTTTAAAACACACCCTTAGCCCAAACCCCCACAAACCACACATCAAACCACATATCAAGCCCAATCCAAAATAATTAAAACATTTAAAATGCATGTCACAAATTAAATTAAAACCATTAAATTAAATTAAATTAAATCACATTCCTAAACTAAATAAATCCAATTAAATTAAATTCAAACACATGTCACAAATTAAATTCCTTTCCCAAATTAAAAGATTCAAATTAAATTCCATAAATAACATTCCTAATTAAATTAAATTCCTAATTTAATTTAATCACCTACCAATTTAAATAAATTATATCATTAAATAAAAAGAATAAATCAAATCACTTCCCTTAATTAAAGATTTCCCTTATCACATTTTAATTTAATATATCTCCCAATTAATACACAAATCCTATTCTTTCTCCAACAAGGAAAACCCCCTCACTTGGCTTATAAAAAGAACCCTTAACCCACACATTCAACCTTAGCTGGCTGAATCTCACAACAAACACACCAAAAACTCCGTAGCAACTCACGTCCAAAAGACCTCCCATTGCCGTGAAGAAGCATCCACCAAAAACCCTTCACCCATTGCCGCAAAATACCACCAAACAATTCCTCCATATTTCCACAAATCAGCCTTCACGTTGCACCAACTGCCCCTCCAACAAGCCACTTACTTCACGCCAACAGCTTCAGATCAACTTCACCTGCCTCACACCCTCATTCACGCATCAGCACCTTCAAACACTGCCACATAGCTTCCATAAATTCACGCCACCTAGCTTCCACAAATTCACGCACCTAATCAAGCCTCACAGCCCCACGCCTTTACACACTACCGCAAGTCCCCTTCACACACACCTCACTGTCGCAAATCCCTTTAGCCTCTTCACTACCGTAAATTGTACCAACTCCACCGCCCAGTTTGCCGCAAATTTAACCTTTCAAAACGCCCCCAAACAGCCCCAAAACTGCACTAAGAAACAGCCCAAAAACTGCCCAAAAAGTGATGAAAACTGCCCCCAAATCAGTCCAAATAATCAGTAAAACAGTCCCCTAATTACCAAAAATAGTGACCAGAAAATACAACAAAAACAACAGCGAAACGGAGTGAAAACAGCAGTCCAAACAGCGAAACAGCGACGAAAAATGTTGGATTAGTGAACCAGAAAAGTTGCGGAATATCAACCCTTCCGACGGCCGTGTAACGCGCTTTCTTGAGACGACAAAAGAGGTTAGACCTGAGGGCACCCTTTTATTTATTATCCTTCATTTATTTTATTTATTTTAGAAATATTATCGCATGAGACTCGTTTGAGGCATGATGTGATTGTTGGAAGAGCGGAATATGTGTTCCGTTTTGTGGTATATAGGATGGAAACCCGGACGTAAATTCCATAGCCGAATCCGAATGGACGGTAGTGCGGTTTGTACTCGGGATACAACACCACGTACCACTTAAGAGGCACGTATTCCGTCTCATCTAAACTTGTGTTTGAGCATGTTGTAGTTCGTAGGTTATTTATTTGTTATTAAAGCATGATTAGGTTGTTAGCATGTTATTTATCTTAAGCATGATTTAGTCGATAGAAAGTTATTTCTTTATGCATGATTAGGTTGTTTTCACATTAGGGATTTAATTTATATTTATGCTTAGATTTTTATTTATTTTCCGCATTTGATAATTGAGCATGCTTGTGTGATGATTGTATGTTATTGCGTGTTTGCCGTTATGACAACTTACTTTGAAGTATGCGAACTTAGATATAGGTTTTCATTGTTATTATTATGCATGCAGACTTAGGCGTAGATTACCCTTGAGCATGAATGTTGAATAGATTCGGTTAGTTTATTGCACAAATCATATCTTCACAAGTGACATAAGTAATGGACCATTCCGAACCCAACGGTTTGAGGTCTTCCCTTGCGAGGGGTGAGTGCGGCCTTAAATCTTTGTCCCGATTCACACCGGGTGGCGACTCCATGTTATTTCGTACTCCCAACTAGGCCGTGAGCCTAGGACAGCGTCGTCAAGTTCTGTGTCCTACACTTGGGTATTTAAAAGAGTTCGCTTCACCCTCCCTCTGGGGAATCTACAATAGGAAATCCATTTGACAGTCAGTCATGCACCATAACTCGTTGGCACGTACCTTAAGGTATAAAAAAGGTGCGCTCACATGGTCGCTTAAACCCTTGAGTGGGGAGGCCTAGTTGTGGGAAATCCTTCGCCAGCGGGAGCCTTTGTCTATAACCCTATAAACCCACATATGAACTGTAGTTGTGGGACCAATAGAAACTATTCTGTTATGCTTAGGACCGTTGTCATTTGGATTCAGTTGGACTTTTTGTCATGAGGTATGGGCTTGTTGGGCCATTTAAACTGGGACGAGTCCGTGTTTTGCGATAATTGGGCCAAAAGCTTCTATAATGCCAATGGGCCATCCTGTGTTTGGACCCCTTATCATTTGAAGTTGTTTAGCCATGTTATTGCAAAGGTGTAAACCTGTTGGGCCTTTTCACTGGGACAAGTTCCCACCTCTCAATAGTATGATTGAATGCTTTAAAATGATAATGGGCCGACTTATACATTCCATGCATCACACGCATTTCATGCATCTCATGCATACATGCATCATGTAACCCTTGTGTCTTAAAAGCCATCATAGATATTCGTTGGGTTAGGGATAAAAGAAGACTCGTCAAGAAGAGTTTAGCAAACCTGGATGTCGGGGAAAAAATGAAACCTAGAAATAGAAAATTTTACGGCAAGGATAAAAAGACCATTGGGGGCCTCAAAAAAATTAAAATAAATAATTGTTTGTTTTTAGTTCCAAATAGTTAGGCATAAGTCCGGTGATGACATTATTTTCTTTGGGTGAAACCTTAGAAACGATAAGTGCGAGATGTCCTCTCGTCCGATATTTTGATTAGTTGATCTCGGCTAGACTCACGAGCACTTAATTACAGGATCTTAGTAGTGGAAGCCTGAGTGGTCGGCAAGATGACTAGTTGAAGAGATGGTGGATCAGTGAATGACCGTTTGCCTGGATGTCCATCCTGGTTTACTTATGCTACGATATATGATATGGTTTGAAACGAAGAAAAGTCTCTGAAAAGAAAAAAGAAAAAATAGACCACATATAATCGATAAGTGTGAAGCTCCCCATGGGTAAGTATTAGGACCACCATGAGGAGAAATGTTACCTTAAAGGGTAGGTGTGTCGGAAAAAGTGAAAGAAAGAAAAAAAAAGAAAAAAAAAGAAAGTTCAAAAGAAAAAAAAAAGACGAAAGAAAGAAAGAAGAAAACCATATCATGTTGAGTACGAAGAAGTACTCACAGAGTATGATCAAGACATCTAGGTTGGTTAGACCCACCGACCCAACTCTCAAAGACAAAATCATCGAGTTGGCTTACTCAAGAATTAAGCTGCGACAGAGCCTTGGCACACACACACTAGGAGTCTAGTTCAGATCACGTACTCAAACGGTCAGATTTGAGTATATTAAGTACTTTAAAGGTTCTTTGGTTTCGACGTGAAGCATCCTTTGAGGACGAAAATATGTTTAGCTATCAGGACTATCTCTTGAGAGGCAATACAATATATTGATATGCGACATCACATCATAATCAATCTTGAAAATGGAGCATGGGGCAAGACCCACATCAGTATCAATCTGGGGGCGAGGCCCACATTAGTATCAGTCTGGGGCGAGGCCCACATCAGTATCAGTTTGGGGGTGAGGCCCACATCAATATCAATCTGGGGACGAGGTCTACATCAGTATCGGTTTGGGGGTGAGGCCCGCATCAGTATCAGTCTAAGGGCGAGGCCCGCATCAGTATCAGTCTGGGGCAAGGCCCACATCAATATCAGTCTGGGGCGAGGCCTACATCAGAATCAGTCTGGGGTGAGGCCCACATCAATATCAGTTTGGAGGCGAGGTCCGTATCAGTATCAGGCTGGGGCGAGGCCCACATCAGTATCAGTTTGGGGGCGAGGCCCATATCAGTATCAGTTTTAGGATGAGTCCCAGGGTTGAGGCCCACATCAGCATCGGTATCAGTTTTGGGGATGAGTCCCAGGGTCGAGGCCCAAATCATCAGCAATTTTGGAACGTCACATCAAATGCTCTACTTTGGCCTAGTGCAAGAAGCGAAGAACAGAAAGCTAAGCCAAGACTGGGGCCAACCAGTCAACCACCCCGCGAATAAGGGATTTATCGAGAACTTGAGCAATAAGAGTAAAGGAAACTAAGCAATCACCAAGAGAGAATTGACAGAAAGGAACTACGAGCAGGCCCAAGGGGCGACCAAAGACTTTGCAGGAAAATGGCACCAAGGAGCACTAGGAAGGCCTAACCCATCGGAACAGGAAATATATCCATGCATACATATCACATACATGCAATTTTTGTTTTGTATTCGCAGTTTTGTAGCGGAAAAGGCCATATCATCAAGTAACGGTTCAAAAATAGACCACCTCTCATCAATAACGGTTCCAAAATGGGCCACCTGCTCATCAAGTAACGGTTCAAAAATGAGCCATATTCTCACACGGCACGGTTCGGAAATGGACCACTACCACATCAGACGCCGAAAATGGCACTCCAAAATGGAGCACACACAACAGATGCCGAAAATGGCGCTCCGAAATGGAGCACACGACAGATGCCGAAAATGGCGCTCAAAAAATGGAGCACACACAGTAGATGCCGAAAATAACGCTCCAAAAATGGAGCACAGTTCGAAAACGTACCACCGGATCAACTCAGTTCGAAGCAGCAGGCAAGTCAGGTGGCAGCTGGTGGGCCAGGTAAGTAAAAATGAATTGCATAACTTTGATAAGATTGTCATTGTCACACACTGCACAAGTCCCATCAAAGAGGGGATGACTGTAGGCACTGCATTTTTGCATGTAAGTCCCGATGATGAGTCTCACATGGAGACACTACCTCTTTAAATTGTGGAAGTTGCGGGAAACGGACGTCGGAAGGGAAAATTCAGAAATTGACACCTTGTTGGATTTAATTCATTTTTTTAGCTTCGAGTTCGCTTGTTGTCCCGATGATGAGTCTCACATGGAGACCACTAGTTTCAGGGACATGAGTGGCATGCTTTGAGGGACGACGATATGTAACGCCCCAAAGTCATGGTTTTGTATTCCTGACTCTATTTATGAATATGGGGGGACGGTGATACGTAACGCCCCCATACGTCAAGTTTTTCAAATACAAACCAGTTTTCAGATATCACATAAAGAGTTTCCAGATATCAGAGTTCCATAAATCAGTTTTCAAAGATCAGATTTTAGAAATGGATTTCAGAAAGTAGATTTCATAGAGATAAGCTTTAGAGAAGATATTTCAGAGAAGGTTTTTAGAAAAAGAGTTTTTATATAAAGTAATTCTGAAATGTGATTTCAGAACCAAGTATTTTTATATCAGTATTTCAGTTTTTCGACCACCCATTTAGATCATACAATGATCTAATCCCCACTTCCAGTTTCCTTATCTTGCAGGTATTCTCGGAGGACGAGCTCAGGAGGACGGAAACTGTTGCAGTCACTAGGGTTTGGAGTCCACCAGTTCAAGTCTGAGTCAGTAGGTGTCCAGTCAGTGTTAAGTAGAATTCTTGTATTAGTCTTTGGTTGTGACAGTCATTGTAAAAACAAATGTTACCAAGTTTATAGTTATAATTATTAAGTTTATATTTTATGTTGAAGAGTTGGGCGATGGTCCCATGTGCAAGATTTTAATTGAGAAAAAGTATTATCATTATTCGTGATTAGAGAGTCAGAGGTTTATAGGGTTAGTACGGTCTATTCCTTGCCGGTAGCATCTCCCAGATTGCGGATGTTACAGGTGGGTACATTATAAACACGGAATTAGATTTTGTGACGAATATGCCTGAATCTAGAGAGTCTCACTAATAAAACATACTCGTAGAGCACTAGGGAAACTATTATAAATAATATTGATTATTTATAAATCATTTATTGGTTAAACGAAAAATGCATGGTTAAAGGGTTACCCGGCCATTTTCTAATTAGCGTGTATTTAGATTAAATACTTGATTTTATTAAATACACATTAATTGTTTGTCAAATAAAGTATTTGACATGTGTTCCAAATATATGTATTATGGAATATTTAATGTAAATATGATACATGTATTTAGATATTTGTATTAAGTAATTGTCTAATTATTTAATTGTTAAATAATTAGAATTATTTAATATCCTTATCTTTATCATTATTATGCTTTTAAATGGCTTATTTTGATTGGTGCACATGTATTTTTGCTTTTTGAAAATGGTAACTTTTTTTACTTTAAATTCTTTAAATTTGATTAAAAAAATTGAAAAATAAAAAATTACCATTTTAACCTTGTCAAAGTCGGCCAACCCTAGATATAAATGTTATCATTTTTCATTCGCTTCAATTTTCACAACCTAAGCCTCTAAAAATATCACACAAAAGGTTGAGAGAAAAGAAAGGAAAAGAAGATGATTTGAAGAAAACTTGTATCAAAATAAGTTTTTCAATTCCTTTTCAACTAGAAAAATGTTTCTAGGGTTCCAAGCTTTAACATATGATGTATGAATTTTTCTCTACTAATTTTAGTATGTGATATTGGTTTTGGAAGCTTAAATGAAAATTTTAGCATGCATGTTAAGAAAGAATGCTTATAAAGTGTTATTAAGCTTTCTTTTAATCATTAGATGATTTGGTTGCCATTCTAGAGTTTCTTATCTACTCATAAATGACCTAGAATTGTTCTTGAGTTGTTTCATGGTGGTGAGACTTGTTTGGTGTGGTAAGGATTGAATTAAAGTATTGAATTTGTTTATTTTGGTGTAATTTGTCAATTTATGGAAATTGTAAAATTAGGGTTCATAACCCTTTCCAAATTTGGGGCTTTTCATATATGTGTTGTAATTTGATATATATATATATGATGTATATTAAATTTGGGATTGATTACACTTGATATTGACATGTTTTGAACTAAAAATGACCAAATTCTAAATCCTAGAAAATTGAGGGACCTCTCAGAAATTTGGAAAAAATTGTTTTCCTGAATTGTAATTTGTATTTTCATTTATAAAACATGTAAAAATCATTTTGTTTTCATGTATAAATATGGATTTTATATCTATTAGTGCCATCCCACTGCTTTACGTAATTCTGTAATCTCCCTTAACGGAAAATTAGAAATTTGACAATCAAAATTTCATAGCAGGAAGTGGATTCCATGACATTTACTTCAGCCTCACAATAATGACTGTCTTGACCTTTATAAACTTATTAGGTAGACCTCAAATGTCAATCACATCCATGTGACAACTAAGTTTGGTCATGAGCCGTTACTTATCCTCACAATAATGATGGTATTGGATTAAAACGTGTCACATGTGTATACTTGTAAATGTGTACTAATGAGTTTTGTAAGTACACCCTCATAGTAATGACGGTATTGGGTGACTACGTCAACCCATCACACTATATCTAATGTTTTATCAGAGCGACCTATGTTCCGACCACTTATACCCTCACAATAATGACGGTATTGGGCATAAGTAATAAGAACTCATTCATCTCTCTATGTACAAGACGGATCATCCAATAATACTCCAAAATTATAATACTATTATTTAAAATAAAGTAATCACCTAATCACATGAGATTTATGACAATAAAGTCATTAAGATTCTTGGGTCAAAATAAATTTTAATTTAAAACATGCAATGCATATCCAATATGACTTGTGCATAATTGTTAATGTAAAGTATACTTTAAATTAATTGATTTAATTTTTTGAAATGCCAAAACTACCCCTCCAAAGTCGGTTTCATGTATTTAAAAGAGGGAAATTTTTTCTTCTTCATCAAATCATCTACCATAGCCGAATAAGCATACCAAAATGGGTCTCAAATTTTGTTTGAAGAATCCATGAAGAAATGAAGGAAAATCAAGAAAAAAAAGGTTTAGGAAACAATAGATTAAAGATTATCTACTTTAACCTTAATCTTGTAAATTTAGTTTCTTGTTTCTTGATGATCTAGAAAGGTTCTAGGGTTCCTTTAATTCTGAAAAATTGGGGCTTTTGGTTGTGGATGATGAATTGGAAGTGTTGGTGCATGTGTGAAGTAGTTTTGGATGGAATTAGTGTAATTATTGTCCAATTTATTCATTTGATGAGATGTTTCCATTCTAGAGTGTTATGACTACTCTTTTAATGCCTAGAATTGTTCTTGGGTGCTTCATGTGTGGTGACTTTGTTTGGTGTTGTGGATTAATTGGATTAATCTTGAAAATTGGATTTAAAGCATGAAATTTGGTAATTTCGGTTTCTAGATCAGTTCTGGAAAAACTGTAAATTTTGTGATGAATTTGATGTCATGTGAATGTATTGGATGTGTTTTGGGAGTTGGAACAATTGCCGGAAAGTGTTTCGGAGTTGAAATAAGCGAAAATGGTAGAAAACGGTATTACTAGGTGACTTTTGAGCCAACCGGGTGATGGCTATCAAAACAGTGAATTTGTCACTGTTCGGGCACCCATGAACTACCCTAACACTATTAGGGCTGACCTGGGAAGTCTCCATAAGTGTCGGGTGGTCAGTTCGGTCAAAAACTCGTTTTGCGTCATTTTGCGGAAAAACATTTTTCGTAAAAGTTTCGCGACATTTCATATATATTTATGTCATTATTTGATATCGAATAAATAGTTTTATGTGAAATTTGAATAAATTATTCATATTAGATATTGAATAATTTATTCGGTAATTTGAAAAAGTTTTGAAATTATGATTTCGCCCGAACAGCGCTTCCGCTGCGCCCTTTGCCTAAAACCCCAACAAAAATGGTATCAGAGCAGGTCTGATGCTTCATCCATTACATTATTCATGCTTGATATTTGATATTTAATCCAATTTTAATGTTCACACATGCATATAATCTATATATGTTTCTTGACTTTTCGGTTCTACGCTAAAGGAAATGTAACGGAAATTTAATGGTTAAATTGAGTTATGTTTTCTATATATAGAATTGAATTGTTTAGAAAATGATTTAGATTAAAATTCTGCATTTGATGTAGAGCAATGCTTCCTTGAGGAAAATCCCCGCTTAAAATAAGGTTGTAAAGTGACGTGTATTGGATACATGTTTCTTGGTCCGTCTTGTCAGTACGGTTTCTGGGTATCTTTCTATAATTGCATCTGAGACCGTGCCAAAGCTGTGAGGGTGTAGGTTATGGGATTTTATCCATACCGGTTGTATATTGATACTAGACAAATTCAAGTGAAATTGGAAATCCTGAACGTGCCAAAGCTGTCAGGACTACATCGGTAGCTTGAGTTTGTCATTGACAAGTGAAGCCTTGATAAGCCTCCTTGTGAACGTGCCAAAGCTGTCATAACGAGAAACGATCAGGACCAAAACCATGAGTCACTGGTGAGTGATTGACAATGAGTTGTCTACCTAATAAATATACGTAGGCGAGACCATGCCAAAGCTATGAGTTGAAATATATTAATGAGATCATACTCTCACAATGGAATTCGATTTAATTATTGAATTCCCATTCTCCGTTGGGGATTACGGTATTACGTAAAGTAGTGGGAGACACTGTTGGGTTAAGAATAAATAACTAAGGCAGTTCGTAATTTTATGGAAAATTCTACTTCGTTTTCTTTTTATTCTATATTGTTTATAGAATTATACTTCTAATCCACTGCATGCTTACTACTTGAATAGATTTTCTGACTTTACTTATGGTTGCGTAATTCTAGAATAGGTTCTAGAAAGACAATAGACTTAAATATTGTTAGATTAGTTCAAACCATCGGGACCTGTTGTTCCATTTTTTTGAAAAATCTAGATCGTTAGTGACTTAGTTACTAAGTCACGATTAGTAATCTAAATAGGTATCTATTTTGGATATCTAGTAATCTAAATAGGTATCTATTTTAGTTATCTAGTAAAATATTTTCTTATGCAGTAAGAATTGACTTGAATTAGTTCATGTCTCGAGATTCTTGACTGGCATTAAGAAAACCCATTTAGTATTTGTTTATCTTATAATGATATTTCTTGGCTTTAGTGACTTTTAGAAATCATGTGTCTGACACAGTTTGCTAATCATTCATTTTATTGTTGTGAATAATTGAACGTGTTGGACTATTATGACCCATATCGTCACTATTTGTACAGATCATGGTGTTGTTGTAAAAATTAACTAAGTGACAAAGGAGATTGCACTCTTATCATTGTGATTAGATCACCAAGATATATAAATGATAGGAGGTCCTTATGATTTGTTCCTGGATTGAGAATGATATGAGACAGTATCAGTCCACGAAGGATAAATCATTAAATATCCCTAGTCAGAGTATTATCGAGATCGGATATCGATAAATGCGTAAAAGACTAGTATTATACTTGTGCGCATTGTGAGGGCACAACGGCATAGTTATCATATATTTGGGTATAGGATACTCATGGAAGTGTAATGTGTCTATGGAAGTCCGAAATCAGGGTAGGTGTATTTGGTCTTAACCTGAGACTTGCACCGCTAATACTTGCGACAATCAATATACTTTTGTTTTGGTCATCCAGGGCTTTAACTGGTTTCTGTGTACGCCTCTTCTGGGTATATCGAGAATCGTAGTGTGTTGGGTGTGATGTGAAGACGGAAGTATCACTCCAGTCATATGGAGATGATGGTCACGTAGGATACGGAACTGGTTCTCTTATATGCTGCATCTATCGGGATAAAATGACAAGGTCATGTTTATCCGATTATAGAGACTATTACCGGACATCCGACATGTGCTTCGTATGGGGCAGACAAAATTCCAGCCCCAGGCCTAGCACGTGATCATCCGATACTGGAAGGAAATATGCAATACTACGTATACTACGCCTGATATAGATCCTTATATCCCTGTAAGGATATTTCTGGAGAATTAGGTAGGCATGGCGCTTTGCTAGAAGCCAACCTTGTCTTGTAAATCGGTATAAACGTAGTACGAGGTACTTACGTGTTCGGATAGTCTGACGACCGTATTTACTGCCAACATATCCGGGGATCTCATGGGTCGCTTCCCGAAGATTCACCGATGACGTATGACTCCCACTTTTATTAATCTGGGATTAATCAGATGAGTGAGAAATTAATCTGGGATTAATTGAGGAGATATTTTATCTGGGATAAAATATCAATTAAGAGAGATAACGATTAATTTGGAATTAATCGATAAAATAATATATTAGATATATTTATACGAAATTGGATTTCGACGCGGAATTAAAATTAGATTTTAATTCTGGCGAACGAATTAATTTAGAATTAATTCGTTAGCGACATGAATAGTGATTTCGCTAGGCATAATCATTTAATTACGTCGCAACGGAAAATTAGTTAATTTGGAATTAGCGAACCTGAGCCCAAGAGTGTTTGCGAGCGCATTCACATTTCAAATTTGAGTGCGGCCCGCAGGTCACATCAAGCGTCAAATCGCTAGTCGCATCTAGCGTCACATCATTCGTCAAACAAGTGATAGATGTCTTTCACTTTGAGTTATTGACGCCAGTCACTATTCATTGATTGATGGAGTTGATGTGAGTGGTTGGAGCCTTAAAGGCTTGACTTTTGGAAATAGAAAAATGTGTAATTAATTTTGGAAATTAATTATGTGTATTAGATACACTTTTTGGCAACAAAAACACACAACACTCTTCTCTTTCTTCTTATCTCTTTCACGCCCATGGAGGGGCTGTTTTCTCTTCTGGTTTCAGCTCAAAACCGTGAGCTAGAGGGAAGCAAAATGTGATGTTTGGTGGCAAAAACATCAAGAGCTAGCACTCCGAGAGACATGCGAACGTGATAGGGTAGTCCACCCATGAGCTTGGAATCATTTGACGAAGCTTGGAGCTTGACGAAGCTTGGAGCTTGAGGAAGATGATCCAAAACTGAAAATGGAGGACACCATTGCAGTGAACTACCGTGACCATGACAGTGAGCAGAAAAGAATTTTTGTTTGTTACCGCGTCACTCAACCGTTCGATGTGAGTATTCCGCAACTCCGTATTGTATTCTCATGTTTATTTGATGCTTGTTAATCGATCCTCGGGGCCGTAGAAACACCAACAATGGTATCAGAGCGATTGAAAAACATGAAATTTGATTAGGGCTTAAAATTTTGGTAAAATGATTTTGAGCATGATTTAATTAAATTGGATGTTTGAATATGCTTAAATGTGTTGTAATTGAAGTTTGATTGATCAATTTCAAGAAATTATGTTTGGAACAAATTTCCCCAATATTCATGGCTTGGCCGAGAGTTCAAGAGCCTTAATTCTTGGTAATTTTTTGTTTCGTTGATCATTGGATGACTTGAAACGATTGAGGATGTTGATTTAATGTCGATTGTGGAATTAATCGGATTGAAACCGAATTGGACACAAAATCCCATACAATTGCCGAGAGCCTTAACATGTATATGGGTTTGATTTTTGATGAAATGTGTTGGACATGTTTTGTTGTAAAAGAGCATGATTAATTAGACAAATTTATGTTTTGGAAATATTGATTTGGGTCATTAATTGTGTTATACACTTTATGTAATTAAATTGTGAAATTGGGTTTTTGTAATTTAATTAAATTGGGCTAATTTTGGAAATTAGGCTTAAATGTTGTAAATGGTCTAATTGGGCTTGGTTGGATCCAATTAGGCCCAAAACCGCTTCCATAAAGCCCAAATGCGACTAATGGACCTTTAAAGTTTAATTGGGCCTAATGGGCCTAAATTGATTTCTAGGCTTATGGGGTAATTCCTTGATTGGGCTTTGGTTGCCGAAGCCCACGCCTTAAAGAAATTAATTAAAAGCCCATTGGACTTTAATTAAATTGATGTTGGACGTTAATCGGGCTTTGAGACCCGTAACGATTAAATTTGGAATTTAAATCGTAAAGGTTCGTTAATAAAGTGTAATATTTAATTTGGAATTAAATAGCGAATTAGTATTAAATACAAATTGAATTGGATTTAATTATGTAGTTTAATTTAATTCGAGAATTCGTACTTTGAGTACTTATTCACAAAACGAGTTTGACTCGCGCAAAATCAAATCGTTGTTTGAACATTGGATGGTCACTAATTATCAGATTAATTAATTTGATTAGATTGATTGATAACATGCTTGTGTGAATACATGGTTGTGATGCATGAATAATCTATATCAGATGGATATTAGATGGGTGGGGCAATTTTAGAAATTGTTGTAATAAATTTAATTTATTAATTGGACTTGCGTGTCCAGCATTATTACCTCATTAATCTTTGTATTCTCTTCTCATCTATTCCCCTCAATGTAAATGAGGTTTCTTTAGAAGTGTAGTGTAACAGGTAGAAGTAAATACATGTGCTAGCGGGAGAGAGAAACAGAGAGATTTGATCTAGGATCATTGTGTAAAGTATCCATCCGCATATCATTATTATTTTATTATACGCGATTTATTATGTATTTAGAATGCATGTTTAAGGGTGTATGATGATGAGACCTTAACAAAGATAATAAATTGGTTGCCAATTTGCACGCGAAAAACCCTCAAATAATATTAAGCGTTTTTCCTTCCATTGAGTGATTCCTACTCAAGATCCAAGACTGTCATTGGCTTGTTGGCCAAAGTCAAGGCCTTTGTCCATCGAGGATGTGTTTGAATCACGAGAGCTTCATTCCATATCGGTGTCTTGTCCAAGTTGTGGTTTCTTGGCCAAAGTCAAGACCACTTCTTGTCTATCGACATTGATTACGAAGCTTTCCATGGTCAATGGGTCGCGCTTGACTAAGATCAATAAGTTTGTTGTGCCAAACCAAGGCTTAGTTGATTTAGAGGAAAAATGTTAGGTAATACATTGGATGTATTGGCATATATAAGATATATGTTTCGGACTTGGAAGTTCCCCTACTGGATCTAGGAATTGGATTGGATCCAATTGATCTTAGAGATCTACCTAGTTAATTATCATATAATTTGTTGGCCAAAGTCAAGATTGTGTGATATTTAACGGGATTCTAGCCCGCTAGGAAACACGGTTTTCTCGAGTACTCGACAGAGGGTTAGAGGCTCGCCGAAAATAGTGGGAGGCAGAATTGAATTTTCAATATTCGTTTAATTACTTGCCATACGCGCTCAAACAAATATCATTCGTCAAATATATTAAATATTAGTTGGACTAATATTTAAATTGTTGTTTTAATTAACAGTTGGACTGTATTCAACCTATTAAATTATAATTGATTAAATAGTTGGACTATAGTAATCATTATATAAATAGTACCGAAATCATTGATTAAATAGTTGGACTATTAGAATCAAGATAAAATTGAAAGATTGACATTTAAAACATAATCCTAGGGAAAATGTATTTAAATGGTTTAATTTTGAAAATGGGAATAAAGTTTCTAGATGGTCCTGGAAATTAATAAGTTACTTTATTTGATAAAATAACATATTATGCCTAAGTCCGGAGTTAAGCAAATAGTAGAGCATGATCTTTGGAAGATTAATGTAATGATAACTTTAGTGCTTAATCCATTGAGCTTGCCAATTAGACTCCTTAATTTCTTAATCAGAACTAATGATTAGATCATTAAAGTATGATAATGAAATTGAAGGATCTTCATAAATCTATACTTAGATTTTAGAAGTACCATATTGCAATAGTAAACTCTTGGAGAGTTAATGGCTATTCTCAAGGAGATAAAGTCAAAATTTGCAATAAGGCAAGTAGCGCAAGGCGCATCTTACTTCGATATTCTAGAAACACGAGGCTTGGCCAAAGGCTTCTGGGATATGGAAAAGGGCAAAGGCAATATCATTATAATCTTCTGGGAAGATAAAGGACATATCCAAAAATGTCTGCCAAAATTGTGGCAAACGGGATCGCGGAAGCGTGACTGTCGTTTGGACAAGGCAGACATGAAGGAATTGAAGATAAGCAGGGCTCTGACTTCAAATATGTTTGTCATAATTATGTTCACTACTAGTATTAAAATTAGATTTTAAATACTTAGTGTGATACATAAATATGTACTGATGTTCAGAATCTGCTATGAGCAGGATACTGACTTCAGTTGAGATTAATCTGCGAATTGGAAATGGGACGACTGTCGCTGTTTTAACCGTAGATACCTATTTTAGGAACTACCCTCTGGTGTGTACCTAAATTGAGAAACTGTTATAATGTAACTAGTTTGACTAGAAACATTATCTCTATATCAGTATTTATCCGTTACGGATATACCTTTATATTCTAGAACACTAAAGTGTTTCATTATATAAAGATGATATTGAGATAAACACATTAGATTTGAATAACAGAATTTGTATTTTGAATATAAATAAATCTCAAACATATAATATGACAAACTAATAGCTCGAACTGATTTGATCAGAAGAAACTAATTGTGGCATTGTTGTCTGAGACACAATTTAAACAAGACTCGTATATCCATACTTTTGAAGAGTGGATACTAGGACATATTTGATACTATTCAAATAAGTCTATGAATCTAATTTATTAGGCAAAGTGCCTAAAACACCTTTACTTGGTAAAAGTGTAAATGCCATCGATCTGTTAGCCCTAGTTCATAGTGAAGCAAGTGGGCCCATGTCTAGCTAGGCTAGATGTGGATATGAATATTTCGTGACCTTTACGAATGTGGCATCGCGTTATGGTTATGTGTTTCTTTTGAAACACAAATCAGAAACTTTTAGAGTTTCGACACGAAATAGACAAACAGATCGGCTAATGTATTAAATCGTCACGGTTAGACGATGATGAAATACTTAAGTAATAAGTTTCTCACATACTTGAAAGAGTAAAGTATTCTTTCAAAGAGGACTCCTCCTGGAACACGTCATCCTGACGGTGTGTCTGAACCAGAGAACCCGAATTTTGTTGAACATGATAAGGTTAATCGTGAGTGGCTCTGAGCTACCATTTCCTTCAACGGATACATATTAAACAATGCAGAACTTATTTTCAATAAGGTTCCATAAAAATCTATTAAACAGATTTCATATTAGATATGAACAGGAAAGAAACCGGGTTTCTCATTCCTGAAAATTTAGGAATGCTAGGCATATGTTTGGATGATGCCAAACTAGAACCCAAATCGGATAAGTGCCAATTGTAGGTTATCCTAGGGATACCAAAGTATAGTACTTATACAACTCACAAGAAAACAACTTAATTGTTGCTCACCATGCGGTTTTCCTAAGAGGAATACCTATATGCAGTGGTAAGTGGGAGGATAGTAAAACTCGATGAAAATCATAGTAATACTATTCCTGGCACCTATTCCTTAATGGAACATAAATAGTTTATCAAGGATGAAACTATACCAGTAATCTTCGAATACACAAGAACCACGTAAGTCGGAGAGAGTTAGAAAACAACATTGGTTTCTGATCTCACCTCATAAAGATGTCTATCTTATTGAGGAATACCAACTGACTACGTATGAGGAAGTGATACAAGGTATCAACTCCCAATTATGGAAAAGTGCCATGAGTCCTAAATGGATTCCATGTATACCAAGTATGTTTGGATACTAGTTGATGTATCGCAAGGCATTGTGCCTATTGGTACTATACAAGTCTTCTAGGAAGACATACATGGAAGGCAACATACTAACGTACTAAGCTAGGCTTGTAGCGAAAAGGTATCATTATCAACATTGTGTTGATTACGAATTAACCTTTTACCTGTTACCACGGTAAATCCATTTGGATAATGCTTGCTGATGCTGCATGTTTCATTTATGAAATATGACAGCTGAACGGGAAAATCGCTTTCCTGAAAATGAAACCTTTTGGAGGATGTTTACAACATCCTATCGGTTTTGTCGTACCCATAACCAGCAAACAAGGTTTGCGGGTTATCCATGTTTGGATTGAAGAAAGCATTTGGTTCTTGGAATTATCATTTTGATGTAATCATAATGGTCTATGATTTAATTCAAAACGAAATGATTCTTGTGTATATAAGGAGGTTGGTGGGAGCACACTGACAATGACTGTCCTATAAATAATGATAATATGTCATTTCTTGGAAATGATATTCCCATAATAATCGGTGAAAGCTAGGCTTTCGAGAAAACTCTCCGAGAAATCGTACATTGAAAAATGTACGTGACCTGGTGTCTCATACGCTTTGAGGATAAGAATTCACAAACAGGCCAATCCAAGTGATAGTCACTGGATTGATATTAAGAACATCCATTAGTATCTTAGAGAACTAAAGATGCTGTCTTATACTATGGAGATAGAGAACTTGAAGTGACTGGGTTCACTAGTGCAAGTTTCCAAACCGATAATAACGACTATAAGTCATAACAACGGTACTATACAGTTTGAATAACGGTACAGTGAGCTGGAAATCTTCCAAGCAAGATACTGTTACCGAATAAAAAACAAATACGGGTTATTGCTGCAGCTGAGGCAGCAATAGAAGCCATTTGGGTCGATAATAATCTAATTAGATTAGAATAGTTCTGTTAACAGCTCAGCTAGGCTTCAGCGCAGGCTTATGAATTAACGGTCTCATCAACGATCCAGATACATACTTCGATATTCATCTGAGTCATTTGGATCATACATCGTGGCGATGTGATGATCGAATAAATCGCATCAGATGAAAATCATGCAAATCCGCTGACGAAAGCCTTTCCTCAGCAATTTGAGCCAACTGTACATAGTTCGGGTGTAAGACACTCGAGTGACTGGCTATAGGCCAAGTGGGAGATTGTTGGACAATTATGACCCATAGCGTCACTATTTGTACAGATCATGGTGTTGTTGTACAAATTAACTATGTGACAAAGGAGATTGCACTCTTATCATTTGTGATTAGATCACTAAGATATATAAATGATAAGAGGTCCTTATGATTTGTTCCTGGATTGAGAATGATATGAGACAGTATCAGTCCACTAAGGATAAATCATTAAATATCCCTAGTCAGAGTATTATCGAGATCAGACATCGATAAATGCGTAAAAGACTAGTATTATACTTGTACGAGTTGTGAGGGCACAATGGCATAGTTATCATATATTTGGGTATAGGATACTCATGCAAGTGTATTAGGAGGTTGTGTTTTACCGATGGTACGGGAAACAGCTTTGCTCTGGATAGACCCCCTCGAAATTCCATTGGTAGTATGACTATGTGTCTATAGAAGTCCGAAATCAGGGTAGGTCTATTTGGTCTTAACCTGAGACTTGCACCGCTAATACTTGCGACAATCAATATACTTTGGTTTTGGTCATCCAGGGCTTTAACCGGTTTCTGTGTATTCCTCTTCTGGGTATATCGAGAATCGTAGTGTGTTGGGTGTGATGTCAAGACAGAAGTATCACTCCAGTCATATGGAGATGATGGTCACGTAGGATACATAACTGGTTCTCTTATATGTTGTAGCTATCGGGATAAAATGACAAGGTCATGTTTATCCGATTATAGAGACTAGTTACCAGACATCCGACATGTGCTTCGTACGGGGCAGACACAATTCCAGCCTCAGGCCTAGCACGTGATCATCCGATACTGGATCGAAATATGCAATACTACGTATACTACGCCTGATATAGATCTTTATATTCATGTAAGTATATTTCTAGAGAATTGGGTAGGCATGGCGCTTTGATAGAAGCCAACCTTATCTTGTAAATTGTTATAAACGTAGTACGAGGTACTTACGTGTTCGGATAGTCCGACGACCGTATTTACTGCCAACATATCCAGGGATCTCATGGGTCGCTTCCCGAAGATTCACCGATGACGTATGACTCGTACTTTTATTAATCTGGTATTAATCAGATGAGTGAGAAAATTAATCTGGGATTAATTGAGGAGATATTTTATCTGAGATAAAATATCAATTAAAGAGAGATAACGATTAATTTGGAATTAATCGATAAAATAATATATTAGATATATTATACGAAATTGGATTTCGACGCGGAATTAAAATTAGATTTTAATTCGGGCGAACAAATTAATTTAGAATTAATTCGTTAGTGACGTGAATAATGATTTCGCTAGGCATAATCATTTAATTACGTCACAACGGAAAATTCATTAATTTGGAATTAGCGAACCCGAGCCCGAGAGTGTTTGCGAGCGCATTCGCATTTCGAATTAGAATGTGGCCCGGAAGTCACATCAAGCGTCAAATCACTAGTCGCATCTAGCGTCACATCATTCGTCAAACAAATGATAGATGTCTTTCACTTTGAGTGATTGACGCCAGTCACTATTTATTGATTGATGGAGTTGATGTGAGTGGTTGGAGCCTTAAAGGCTTGACTTTTGGAAAGAGAAAAATGTGTAATTAATTTTGGAAATTAATTATGTGTATTAGATACACTTTTTGGCAACAAAAACACACAACACTCTTCTCTTTCTTCTTATCTCTCTCACGCCCATGGAGGTGTTGTTTTCTCTTCTGGTTTCAGCTCAAAACCGTGAGCTAGAGGGAAGCAAAGTGTGATGTTTTTGTGGCAAAAACATCAAGAGCTAGCACTCCGAGGGACATGCGAAGGTGATAGGGAAGTCCTCCCATGAGCTTGGAATCATTTGACGAAGCTTGGAGCTTGACGAAGCTTGGAGCTTGACGAAGCTTGGAGCTTGACGAAGATGATCCAAAACTGAAAATGGAGGACACCATTGCAGTGAACTGCCGTGACCATGACAATGAGCAGAAAAGAATTTTTGTTCATTTCCACGTCGCTCAACCGATCGATGTGAGTATTCCGCAACTCCGTGATGTATTCGCATGTTTATTTGATGCTTGTTAATCGATCCTCGGGGCCGTAGAAACTCCAACATAATGCAAATTATAAAGCTTCAGAAAAGAGATATGTATAGTTGTGTATAGAGATTATCGATTCTCACAATACAACAATTATAGGTATTGGATACCAGATCTCTCATCTACTTAATTAAAATAATGTTTAATAACTGTTTTGATATTTGATATCAGAACTTGTGACTATTAGATAGTTACTTGTTCTGTATAAACAGTTGTTACATATTTTAATATGACTGGTAGTGTCATTAATGAAAAAGATAAACATTAAGAAAATATTTGGTTAACTAAATAACTTAGAATTGTGCTTTATGAGCTTTTATCACACAAACATTAGATGCTTGTTCCGTATAGTGAATTATGGTCTGATACGAGATCACACCATATATCCTTATCCATTTAATGAATATTATATTCAGTATGTGATTAAATCTCATTTCACCAATGATTGTCATTGAACCACATATTTATTAAACTAATACTTTGGAAGTGTGTAGTTTAATGAATTAGAAATTGCCTTGGATAGTTTTCTTACTCCGTAACTTAGTTAATGATTTGTCATGACTTTGTTACGTGTTTCTAATAGAGAACATGTTGAACGTCTTGAATTGTTCGATAACTTTCAATATGTTTCTGATGAAACACAGATAGAATATTTTTGAATGGTTCAAAGATATTCTATTCGAAGCATCGAAAACTATATTTTAAAATTCATCGTGAATCTTTGAATTATTCAAGGATTTTTGATATGATCAAAAATATGAATTGAAGGCAATTAGTTCTAAAGTTATTAAATGAATGTGATTCTCACTCAATATTAAACTTCCACGATTCCATCTTGATGGAATTGGTTAGTGGAAGTAATTGAATCTTATATGATTTGATTCGTTGATATTGAGTGTTATCGAATTAGTTTCGATACTCTTGGGCTTATGCTCTACTAACTCTTATTCATCTCTTTAATTAAGGTTCAATTTCTTCCTACATTTACATATATGATATGTATAGTGGAAAATTCAAATCTTGAAATGTTTGAGATTTGAAACTTTCTTTTGTATAATTGTTATATAATTGAGAGTACTTGCACCTTGGAGGTACAAGTAAGGTTTTTCATTTATTCTATTTAATAGAATATTGTATTCTATTTCATAGAATATCTTTTCTACGATCCCGAGTAATAAAATTGTTTTATTACTCGATGTGTAACATCAAATGTTGACGATTGTAGAAAAGACTTGACTTATTGAAGTCAAATGTGAGAATGATAAACTATAAGTGGAACTATATAATTAATAAGATGAAATGACCCTTTGACAACTTCCGTATAAGTCCAATAGGATGTCAGAATCATTTGCGAAGTATTTGATACTTATTGGTTCTGTTGTTTTCTTATTGAAGAAAATTATCCTATAACTTATAGTGGGAGCGATATTTGATATAAATTTCGGAAAATAACCATTCTACCATAGATCTAAGATTTTTCATAGCTTACTACGATCAAGTTTTGAACTTGATTAAGCTTTTGTTATGAATTTTGATACAGTCAGATTGTCTGATTTTATCAAAGCATAGAGAATGTATATTTGATAGTAGGGTCAGTGGGAGCGTACAAATTTCTTTCTAGTGTTATATATCCTAACTACATTATCATTATTACAGTAATAATGAGATGTTAGTGAAGTAAAACGTTTACTTAAGTCTTCTTTTCTCCGTGAAAACAGTGGGAGTAGTCTCTGTTATATTTGATATAAAGTTTCATATATGATATAAAACTAAGAGACTTGCGAGATACTCCCATTAGTCGCGTATTAGATATGATCTAAAAAGGACACAATAAGACTATATGTATGATAGTTAGCATAACTGTTTGACAGTTAACATATCTTTTATATATATAGTATTCATCTTTCGTAAAGGATGATTCCTTTGTCGAAAGAGAGATTGATTGGAATGTCTAGTTAATCTTATGCATCATATGATGATAGCATAATGAATACTATATAATGTGTGATTAAATATATCAATTTAATCGTAATTGTTATGAGATATTTTGATATGATGCAGACCATATGATTGATCTTGAAACTTGTTCTTTGTGATCTTTGAGATATTAAGAATGAATTTCTTATTCATGGAGAATTTAGTCTGTAACCATAAGGTCAGATTAGTTTTTATCCTAATTATGACGTTAGAAGGTCTACGTCATATAAAGTCAGAAAAGATACAGTGGGAGTGTCCCCGTTGATTCTACTAAACTAGTGGAATCAGTTACAACTTATGAAGTATTGACTTATGATGTTGTGAAGTGACATTATAGATTAGAAGTTTTGTTATTAGTGTAGTGCTTGCGGTTGTCTCATAGTATTTGGATTTGATCTCTAAATACATATACAACTCAATAGCTATAGCACAATACTAATATAGCGTCTGAGTCATATTGATATGGAATTTGGATTCTACAAAATATGAATGATGCTGGCTAAGGAAAACGATTGAGTTTGTTGGACGGACTCGATTTGTTAAAGCGGGCTTACTTGTTGTTGCCTACCTCTTGAGTGCTAGTGAGCTCTTGAGGGCCATGAGTTTGTGATATACATTAAGATATATATATGATATCGTGGATTGACACTAGAGCAAGTGGGAGAAATTGTTAGGGTTAGTGCTCAGAGTGCCAACCCGGATCGTATTTATGTCCGATTCATATATACGAAGAATTCTATTTTCCATAATATTACTAATTTAATGGTAACACCCTTGTCTTTTATACACATATTCAATCTAATTATGATTGGATATTCAATTACTATTAGATCGAAACTAAATCTAGTTTAGTGATACATGTATATTAGACAAAGACCCTAGGATTTACAATGTAGTGCGTAGTTACAACGTAGTTTGTAATTGACATTGGGAAGCGCACTATAAGATTTATATCCTTAAATAAAGTTCTTGGTCAAGATTTACTAACACATGTCGGTTAGTAAAATCCACTAAGACCAGCACATGTCGTATATCGTGACTTGGTCCGATGGATTATCCCAGTGAACCATGAGTTTCGGGAGGCTCGTATAGACATGTAGGTGTTTATTTGGTAAACTGTGAACGACTCGCTGAAGATTTTCTAATATATGAGACACCAACGTCAATATGAATCTTCTCGAGTTAAGCGAGTATAGTGGTCTTTCGACTTGAGATACCACAGTGGGATATATGAGTTATCCTCCACACTTTGATGGCAGTCACGTCACCAATTTATTTAAATCAGACCTTCGCCTGTTCGTTGGGTGTAGACCGATGCTAATGATATCCAGATCGTATCAAGAGAGGATTCGTCAGTCATGTGTACAAGGCATAGGCATCCTACACGTGTTTACGATCTAGTAAATCCATGGTTGTGGTATAACTTCGGAAATCAGTTCTGAGTGTTATTTAGAGATCGTAAATTGAAAGTCGACTATATTATACCGAAAGGGTTTGACGTTTTTATCTTTACCCTAGGTATAATATGGATAGCCTGTGACGAAGGTGTTGGACAATTATGACCCATAGCATCACTATTTGTAAAGAACATTGTGTTTTTGTACAAATTATCTATGTGACAAAAGGAAATTGCTATTTTATCATTATTGTAATTAGATTACTTGAATATATAATAATGATAAAAGTCCATATGGTTAAATCGGATTAATAAGATATGAGACAATATTAATCCACGAACAGTTTAATAATTAAATATCCTTAGTTGAAGTATTATCGAGACTGGACATTAATAATATGAAATAGACTAGTATTACACTTGTGCGCGTTATGGAAGCTTAACGGCATAGTTCTTATATATTTAGTTATTGGATACTTATGCAAGTGTAATAAGAGGTTTTGTTAGCCGTTGGACCGGGAACAGTTCACTCTGGATAGACCCACTCAGAATCTTATTGGTAGTATGACTATGTGTCTATTGGAATACGAATCAGGGTATGTGTATGTGATCTTTAACCTGAGACTTACATCGCTATTACTTGCGACAATCAGTTTACTTTAAGTATTGGTCATCTGGAGCTTTAACAGGTTCTGTGTACGCATGTATTGGGTTTACTGAGAATTGTGGTGTATTGGATGTGATGTCAAGATGGGAGTATCACTTCAGTCATATGGAGATGATGGTCACACAGGATACGAAACTAGTACTCTTAAAGCTGCAACTATCGGGATAGTATGACTAGGTCATGACTTCCCGAATACAGAGATTATTTACTCAAGATCTGATATATGCTTCGTACAAGGTAGACACAGAGCTAGCCCTAGGCCTATCATGTGACATCCGATATTGGATCGTATTACGCATTACATAATATTAGTATTACTATGTCTGATACAGATCATATTCCTCGGTGAATATTTCTGGAGAATTGGGTAGGCACGGTGCTTTGCTAAAAGCCAACCATGTCTTGTAAATCGGTGAGAACATGGTACGGAGTGCGCACGTGATTGGATAGTCCGATAACCCTATTTATTACCAACATATCCAGGAATCTCTTGGGTCGCTTCCCAAAGATTCACCAATGACATTTGACTCATATAGAATTAATCTGGGATTAATTATGAGGGAGAAAATTAATCTGGGATTAATTGCGGCAAGAATTAATCTGGGATTAATTCGTATAGAAGAAGAGAACGCGATTAATTTAGAATTAATCGATAAAATAAACTTAATAGTTAAAATGGTTTTTTTTATTTAATTTATTTATTTGTGGCTAAAAAAATATATCGGATATATTAATTGAATCGGATTTGAATACGAAGTTAAAATTGGATTTTAATTCGGGCGAATAAATTAATTTAGAATTTATTCGAAAGTGACTATGGTAATAATTTTGCGAGGCATAATTATTTAATTAAATTGGATTTAATTATGGCGCAACGAAAAATTCGTTTAATTGGAATTAAACGAACCCGATAAAATTGCCCGTGACTTTGCGTGTGTCTTTTTATGTTTTGGAAACACAAAATATCTTTGACTTTGGTAGGACCAAGTCAAGTTGTGTGTTGAATAAGCCAACTCAAATTTTAAATTTAAAATGTGGTGGGACAACATGACTTACATCAAATGTCAAATGTTTATGTAAGTAGTTGGCTTAATTAATTTGATACTTTTAAACCACACAACCACCAAGTTTTGTAAAACCACTCTCTCTTTCTCTCCTTGGCCGATTCTTCTCCTCTTTTTTGTAATGAAATTTTATTTCAAAATTTCAACAAAGCTAGCACTTGGAGGAGTCAAATAAGGTGATAGGGAAACTCACCCAGGCATAAACAACAAGCTTGGAGCTTCATCAAAAGATGAAATTTCTCCAAATTACAATGCAAGTGATTCCGCCACTTTTCTTGTAATTTTCACACATATAATCATGTTTAGGATCTTGTGGCATGTCTTAGAGACTAACAATGGTATCAGAGCCTTGCTAAATATGATTTTGAAAACTAGGGTTCATAAACTTTAAATAGGAATTTTTGCTTGGAGCATGAAAATTCAAAATTGAGTTGTTGGTTGATGTTAGATGATGATAACTTGGAGTTGTGTATTGTTGGATTGTTGAAAAATTGATTGGATCAAATTTCCCTAATTTCCCTATGTTGGCCGAATATTACCCTAGTTTAATTCATGGTGATTTTTTAAATTGTGACACTTGGATGTGTTAATGGCATGATATATATGTTGATTGTTGATTTAATTGGATTGGAATCAAATTGGATGTTAATTTCTTGTCATTGTCGTGAGTTAGCATGTTTGTTGAAGACTTGATTTTACTTCAATTTGTGTTGGACATGAATTGGAATGATAAGCATGATTAATTAGATTAATTAATATTTTGGAAATGTTAGATTAATTAATTAGTTATGTTAATTACACTTAAAATGGATTAATGTAATATTTATAATATTGTATTAATGTAAATTAGTCCCTAAAATATTAAATGGGCTAATTTGGTTATATTTGGATTAATGGGCTTAGTTGGGCCAAGTTTGGTTGTGGACAATTGGGTTGGATCCAATTGGGCCTAAACTATTTCCATAGAAGTCCAAAATATGACTTTTGGGTCTTTAATAATCTAATTGGGCCTAATGGTCCAAAATTAATTTATGGCATAGGGTGATTCCTAAATGGGCCAATGCATTATGGGCTTGATCCATAATGGCCAAAAGTCCATGCCTAAAGAATTAATTAAAGCCCATTGGACCTAATAGAATTGGCATTGGATGCTAAATGGGCCTTTAAGACCATATGGATTGGATTTGGAATCCAAGTCTAAAAGGGCATTTTCATAAAAAGGAATAAGTGTAATTGTTTAATTTGGAATTAAACTTGAATTAGTATTGAATACAATATAAATTGGATTTAATATTGTAGTTCGATATAATTCAAGAATACTTACTTTGAGTATTTATTCTTAAACGAGTTGGACTCGCGCAAATCAAATCGTTGTATGAACATTGGATGGTCATTAATTGAAGAATTAATTAATTTGATTACATTATTGACAACATGCTATGTGTGAATGGTTGGATGTATTTGTTTGAATAATGTATATCATATGGATATTAGATGGGTGGGGGCAATTTTGGAAATTGTTGGACTTGCGAGTCCAGCCTATCACCTTTTATTCTCATTGTATTTCTCTTCTCACCAATTCCGCTCAATGTAAATGAGGTTTCTTATAGTGTTATGTAATTGGGTAATTAGAAATGTAAAGTGCTAGCGGGAGAGAGGAAAAGAAAAGAGAGAGATTTGTTCTAGGAACAAAATGTATATGAATATTCATCCGCATATCATTATTATTTTATCGCGCCTTATTGTGCTTTTAGAATGTATGTTTAAGGGTGTATGATGAGACCTAATCAAATATAATAAGTTGGTTGCCAATTTACGAAAACGCCCTCACATTTAATATTAAGTGTTTCCTTCCATTGAGTGGTTCTCTCTCAAGATCCAAGATTGGCTTTGATTTGTTGGCCAAAGTCAAGATCATTGTCTATTGCGGATGTATTTGAACCATGAAAGCTTTGTTAATATCGCATGTCTTGGGCAGTTGTGACTTGTTGGCCAAAGTCAAGGTCACTCTTGTTCATCGACGTGGATTACGAAGCTTTCCCACTGTCAATAGGTCGCGCTTAACTGGAATCATTAAGCTTGTTGAGCCAAAGCCAAGGCTTAGTTGATTCAGAGGAAACATGTTAGGAAATATATTAGATATATGTTTCGGACTTGGATGTCCACCTACCGGATCTATGAATTGGATGGGATCCAATTGATCTTAGAGATCTACCTAATAAATTTTTACAGCTGTTGGCCAAAGTCAAGGTTCTGTATTATTTAACGGGATCCTAGCCCACTAGGAAACTAGGTTTCCCGAGTACTCAACAGGGTTAGAGGCTCGTCGAAAATTAGTGGGAGGCTAGTATTAAATTTACAATTTCGTTTAATACTCGCTAATATGCGCACTCTATTATTATTATTTCTCGTTATTATATATTTAGTTGGACTAATATTATTCATTTATTGTTTTATTTGAACAGTTAGACTGTACTAAACACTACTCCATTTGTAATTGGTTATATAGTTGCACTATAGCAACCATTGTATTTGAGTGTACCCGAAACATTTGATTGGATAGTTGGACTATATCAATCAAAATGGATGGAAAGATAAGCGTTAGGGACATAATCATAGGTGAGAATGTCTTTAACGGCGTAAATTTTCCACACTGGGAAATAAACATCAGGATAGTCCTGAGAGCTGAGAAGTTGCTCTATGTTATAGAGAGACCTCTCGGGCTTGAGCCCGGACTTGAGCAGCCAGTAGAGCATTAGCTTTGGAAGACTCACCATGATGATAACTTTACTGCTCAATCTGTTATGCTTGCTGTAATGACTCATCAGTTTCGTCGTCAAAAAAAGGGATTGGATCCTTTTGCGATGATGTTGAAATTGAAGGATCTTCATAGATCTAATCTTAGATCTTAGATGTATGATTTTCAGAAGAAACTCTTTCGCTCTCGTATGTCAGAGGGTACATCTGTCAAATACTACGTGTCGCAGATGATTGCTGACATCGAACAATTGGGTCAACTGGGCATTACCTTCGAGGCCGATACTTCCATAGATTTGATCTTACAGTCTCTGCCCGACTACTGGGGCGGATTCATCATGAACTATAATATGATGAACCAAGAGAAAACTCTTGGAGAGTTAATGGCTATGCTGAAAGAGGCAGAGCCAGAGCTTCTGAAAGGAAAGAAGTGCGAGGCGCATCTTACTTCAACATCCAAGAAGGCCAAGGCTTGGCCGAAGACTTCTGGGGGTGTGAAGAAGAAGAAAAAGGGCAAGGCTCAATCATCACAGTCTTCTGGGAAGATAAGGGGCAAATCCCAAGACGTATGCCTATATTGTGGCAAACGGGGTCACTGGAAGTGTGACTGCCGTAAGTTCAAGGCGGACATGAAGGAAGTGAAGACTGGCAAGGCTCCGGCTTCAGGTATGTTTGTTATTGAAATAAACATGTCCACTACTAGTTTTAAAAATTGGATTTTTGATGGAAGTGGTACTCATATATGTACTAATGTGTATGATCTGCAGATTAGAAGGAGACTGGCTTCAGGAGAGATCGACCTGCGAGTCGAAAATAGGATGAGAGTCACTATTTTGGCCGTTGGCACCTATGTTTTGAATTTGCCCTCAAGGCATGTGCTTACATTAGGCGACTATTATTTTGTACCTAGTTTGACTAGGAATATTAATCTGTATCTAGTTTAACCCGATGTGGGTATACCTTTATATTCAGGAACACTGGGTGTTTTGTTTATAAAAATGATATTTTGATATGTGCAGCAGATGTGAATAATGGTCTTTATATTTTGAATATAAACGAATCTCAAACATATAACATGATAAACAAAAAGCTCAAATTGAGTAAAACGGATGAGACTTATTTGTGGCATTGTCGTCTGTGACACATTAACAAAACTCGTATATCCACACTTTCGAAGAATGGATACTTGGACGGATTTGATCCTAATTCATATGATGTCTGCGAATTTGTTTGTTAGGCAAAATGCCTAAAACACCTTTTAGTGGTAAAAATGTATGTGCCACCGAGCTGTTAGCCCTCGTTCATAGTGACGTATGCGGGCCCATGTCTAGCCAGGCTAGAAGTGGATATGAATACTTCGTAACCTTTACGGATGATGCATCACGTTATGGTTATGTGTATCTTATGAAACACAAGTCAGAAACTTTTGAGAAATTCATAGAGTTTCGACACGAAGTAGAAAAAACAGACTAGCAAAAGTATTAAAACAATACGGTCGGACCATGGTGGAGAGTACTTAAGCAATGAGTTTCAAGATTACTTGAAAAATATGATATTCTTTCACTGTGGACTCCTCCCAGAACACCTCAATTAAACGATGTGTCCAAACGGAGAAACCGAACTTTGTTGGACATGGTAAGGTCAATGATGAGTCGCACAGAGCTATCGATTTCCTTCTGGGGATACGCATTAAACAGTGCAATACTTATTTTAATAAGGTTCCGTCAAAGTCTGTTGAATAGACTCCATATAAGATATGGACAGGAAAGAAACCAGGTTTCTTATTCCTGAAGATTTGGGGATGCTGGGCATATGCTAAATATTTGGATAGTACCAAATTAGAACCCAAATCGGATAAGTGCCTATTTGTAGGTTATCCTAAGGAAACGAAATGATATTATTTCTACAACCCACAAAAGAACAAAATATTTGTTGCTCTTCATGCGGTTTCCTAGAAAATGAATTCATTAATGCAGTGATAAGTGGAAGGAAAGTAGAACTCGATGAAAATCGGAGTGATATTGTTCATGGCACCGAACCTCTCACAGAACACGAACAGTACATCAGTGATGAGAATGTTCCTCAATCTTCTAAAACACAAGAACCGCATAAGTCGGAGAGAGTCATAAAATAACCTAAGAGATAGGGGTTTCTGATCTCACCTCATGTAGACATTAATCTTATTGAGGAAGATGAACCGGCTACGTATGAGGAAGCGATACAAGGTATCAACTCCGCTTTATGGCAAGAAGCCATGAAGTCCGAAATGGATTTCATGTATACCAACCAAGTTTGGACACCGATTGATGTACAAGAAGGCATTAAGCCTATTGGTTGTAAATGGATCTTCAAAAAGAAGAAAGACACGGTAGGCAACATACAAATGTATAAAGCTAGGCTTGTAGCTAAAGGGTATCGTCAACGACATGGTGTCGATTATGACGAGACCATTTCACCAGTTTCCATGATTAAATCCATTCGGATAATGCTTCATATTGCTGCATATTTCGATTATGAAATATGACAGATGGATGTCAAAACCTTCCTTAACGGAAACCTTTTGGAGGATGTTTATATGCAACAACCTGATGGTTTTGTCATACCAAGACATGCAAACAAGGTTTGCAAGTTAAACCAATCCATTTAAGGATTAAAGCAAGCATCGTGTTCTTGGAACCATCGTTTTGATGAGATCATAAAAGAATATTGTTTCAAACAAATGTTCATTGTCCTATACATTGATGATGTATTGCTTCTTGGAAATGACATTCCATTCTACAATCGGTGAAAGCTTGGCTTTCGTTAAAAATTATCCATGAAACACCTAGTAGAGGCAGCCTTTATTCTACGAATAAGGATCTACCGGGATAGATCTAGAAAGCTGTTGGCACTCTCATAGAGCTCGTACATTGACAAAGTGTTGAAGAGATTCAACATGGATCAGTCCAAGAGGGGGCTGCTTCCGGTGTCACATGGCGTCTCTCTATTGAAGGATATGTGTCCTAAAACTCAAGATCAGAGAGATGTAATGATTCAGATCCCGTATGCTTCGGCAGTCGGATCGATCATGTACGCCATGATATGTACGCGACATGATGTCTCATATGCTTTGAGCATGTGCAGTTGCTATCAGGCCGATCCAGGTGATGGTCACTGGATTGCTGTAAAGAACATCCTTAAGTATCTTAGACGAACTAAAGATGATTTCTTAGTCTATGGGGAAGGAGAACTTGAGGTGACTGGGTTCGCCGATGTGATGAGTGGTAAATGTATCACTATTTCCCACTCATTTGACCTAATATTTTGTATAGTTTCTTGAGTTTTATGAATATTTTGATGTGTTTTATGTTATTTTGTAGATAAATAAGTTTCAGGACTCTTTAGAGGTGATTTGGGGCCAAAACAGTGAAAACCGACAAATGGGAAAATTGGTAATTTTGCGTGTCAGAATCTGAAAAGTTTGATATGCTAACGTGCGCCGTGCCAAGTGTCAAGCTCACAGCCGATTTGCTAACGTGCGCCGTGCCACGTATCATCATCCTATGGTGCCGACAATCACCATCGCCACGTGTCACTCCACGTGTAATCACGTCATCATTTATATCAGCAGTAGACCGAGTCAACTCGCTACATCAGTGCCACATCATCATCAGCCAATCACAGCGTGCACGTGTCATAATCCTACGGTGCCGACAATCACTTTTGCCACATCATCGCCACGTCACTACCACGTTAGCACAATTATTGAGTCAATTATCCACATCGCCACATCATCGGATAAGAATCGGAAGCATCCAACCAGAAGTTGACACGTGGCGCGTCGCGACGCTCACACATTACCGAGGCCTATAAATTCAACTCGAGGTTTCAGTTTTAGATGTACCTTCCTCTCTGAATTCTCTGATTTAAATAGGGAGTTTTCAATTTAATTTATCATAATTTCAGTTTTGTAATTAATTTTAATTACGTTCTGTAATAGTAATAGTAATTTACTTTCTTTACTTTTACAGTTTTTACTATTCAGCTATGAGGAGGTAACTTCCCACTGCTATGGTGAAAGGAAAAACTTTTATTACTGCTATTTAGATTAATCTCCCTAATTATAATATATTCACTATTTAAAAATTTGACTTAATGAGGATACCGCTATATTGGCCGGTTGGTGATCATTAATAAACTAGTTTTATTCTGACTAAGCATGGATACCGCCTGGTTGGTCGGTTGGTAATTTCTACCTATATGGCTGGTTATTGGACTTAATTTGACTTAATTAGGTTACCGCATATATGGCTGGTTGGTAATATCACACAAGTTAATAAATTATATTAAGGGAGATATCTAAAATAGTAGTGATAAAAGTAGAACATCTAGCCCTAGTATTTTCTTTTATTAATTTTCTTCATTTAATTTTCAGCATTTTATTTTATGTCTTTTACTTTTAAGTTTTTACTAGCCCTAGTTATGCGTCGTAACTAAGTTAGTTATCTAGGGTTGTGATGAATTTTAATATCACCGGTTTATAAGGGGTTATGTTGTAGTTTGGGTAATTTAAAGGTTTACTTATTAAGTCTTAAGTTTAATGCGTCTTGTTAACTGGCCACTAATAAGATTGATCTGGTAAATCTAAAATAAACTTGACAAATGAATTTTAGGTTTCAGTCTTAGACTTAATAGCTCACGATCTTCCTTGAGGATAGATAACCCTTTAATCGAGAGTTTTCTATCTAGTTTATTTTAATTTCAGTTTTGTAATTAATTTTATTTACGTTCTGTAATAGTAATAGTAATTTACTTTCTTTACTTTTGCAGTTTTTATTATTCAGCTATGAGTAGGTAACTTCCCATTGCTAGGGTGAAAGGTAAAACTTTTATTACTGTAATTAGATTAATCTCCCTAATTATAATATATTCACTATTTAAAAATTTGACTTAATGAGGATACCGCTATATTGGCCGGTTGGTAATCATTTATAAACTGGTTTTAATCTGACTAAGCATGGATACCGTCTGGTTGGTCGGTTGGTAATTTCCGCCTATATGGCTGGTTATTGGACTTAATTTGACTTAATCAAGTTACCGCATGTAGGCACTACAATTTTGCATATAAGTCCCGATGATGAGTCTCGTATAGAGGTACTACTCTTTAGGATGCGGAAATCGCGGGAAACGAATTTCGGAAGGGGAAATTCAAAATAAGTATGTCATCAGATTCAATTCACATGTTCACTACTTTCGCGTTCGTGCTGCGTTCGTGAGCACGTTCGAACGTCAAGCAGATTGTGGGCGTTCATGTAGCGTTCGAATAGGCGTTCGAACGGTGTCGGTACTTCTGGTTTTGCTGCTAGCCTCACGCCCAAGCCCAATTAGCCCACCAAAAGCCATCCAAAAATTAATTAAAATATTTAAAATGCATGTCACAAATTAAATTAATTAGATCAAATCCCTTCCTAATCTAATCAAATCCCTTCCATAATCAAACACCAATTAAGATATTCACTCCCTAAATTAAACACATATTTTCCTTTCATAAACCAATCAAAACACTTCCCTTTTTTTTTTTTTGAGGATTCCCTTCCTTACCTAGAAACCCTAGCAAACCATTATAAAAAGACACCTAAACCAACCTTAGAACCCTTAGCTCATTCTCACAAAAACACATAAGAAAATAACCTAGCATTCACACCCAAGGCAAAAAAGCAAGAAGCAAATAATTCTCTCTTCTCCTCCTCCCTACCATCACCGAAACACTCTCCCAAAATAGCAAAACAACATCACCAAAACACCCTCATAAACAGTAAACATCACCACCGCAAAACACCCTGAAAACACAGCCCCAATTCACGCCAAAAACAACACCAAAACTGCAGCCCAAGCAGTGAAAACCACAACCTCTAATACCCTCAAAAAAACGCAAAAACAGTCCATTAATACAGTGAAAACAGTGACCAGAAAATACATTGAAAATAGTAGTAAAACTGAGTAAAAACAGCAGCCCAAACAGCGGAACAGCGAAAGGAAATGTTGAACCAGTGAACCGGAGGAATTGAGGAGCATCAACCCTTCTGACAAACCGTATACCGCACTTCCGATAGACGACTAAAGAGGTTAGACCTGAGGGTACCTTCTTTATTTATTAT
Source organism: Zanthoxylum bungeanum (assembly GCA_019454045.1). NCBI lineage: Eukaryota > Viridiplantae > Streptophyta > Magnoliopsida > Sapindales > Rutaceae > Zanthoxylum > Zanthoxylum bungeanum. Next base: position 45,563 of record SKCR01028694.1, on the reverse strand, counting down.
CCTTTATTTTAGTACTTTATTTCATATGAGTGTTGTGGATTGTTGCATGATGTGATTTCCGGATGAACGAATATTTGTTCTCTCTTGTGGTATATCGGATGGAAACCCAGACGTAAATTCTGTATCCGAATCCGAATGGACGGTATTACGGTTTGCACTAGGGATACAATGCCACGTACCACTTGAGAGATTCACATGTTTCGTTTCATCCAACCTTACGTTTTAAGCATGATTTAGTCGTTAGTATGTTATTACTTTCTGTATGTTACTTATTTATGCATGGTAATGTAATGCACATGGGCTAGCTAGGGTGGATTAAAGGTCTTCCGTTTTGAGGGATGAAAAGCCAAAGGGCTACCTTTGCCACGATGTTTTACCGCGCCGGACGAAGTATGTTTGATTGAATATGAGATATGTTTAATCAGATATACGGAGTTCCATATTATTGTCTCATTCATTTGTAATATAATGCGCATGGGCTAACTATGGTGGATTAAAGGTCCTCTATTCAAGGGAAATGCCTGAAGGCTACCTTTACCACGATGTTTTGCCGCACCTTTTATTATGTCATTTACCATTTGCATATCATTGCTTTATTTACACATGCATTGCATTCTAGTGCGCATGGGCTAACTAGGGTGGATTAAAGGACGTCTATTCGAGGGAAATGCTTAAAGGCTACCTTTACCACGATGTTTTGCTGCGCCAAACGAAGTACACTCGATTGAACGTGAAATGTGTTCAATTGGGCACACGAGGTCCTACATTGTGTATTTGTTCACCCATACATGTATTTGTGTCATTTCAGATGCCATTTTGGCAATCTCGTTCGAATACGTTTCCAAACGCTACACGAACGTATGCATTTTGTCTTATTTTCATTCAAACGCGTCTCAGAATGCTACTCGAACGCGCATGTATTTTATTGTATCATGCATCAGGTCTTATCCCGTTCGAACGCATTATCAAACGTTATAAAAACGCGGACATTCTGTTTATCGTTCGAATGCGTTATCAAACGCTACTCGAACGCTTGCATTATGTTTACCGTTCGAACGCGTTTACGAATGTTACACGAACGCGCACACACTGGACAGATTCCTTCATCATGTTTCATGCATGTTTGTTCCCTTAGTCATTCGTTTCCCCGTCATATGCTTAGTTAGCTCTCTTTAATATTTAGGCCTTTACCGTTATTGTTTATTTATATTTTCCGCATTTATTTATTCGATATGCTCATGAGATTGTGAGCTCGCTTTTTTTATCAATGCCTTTATAGTTGTTTTTAGTTACATTATTGCACTTTGTTGTTTGATACGTTCATGAATTATGTATTTTACCTTCATTTTTTAATTTACGATTATGGGTGTGCAAACTTGCATGTTGCTTAAATTATCTGGTATGTGTTGCATGAGATTTGGTTGTACTATTGCATAAATCCTTTCATTACAAGTGGCATAAGTAAGGGACCATTCTGAACCCAACGGTTTGAGGTCTTCCCTTGCGAGGGGTGAGTGCAGCCTTAAATCATTTTCCCGGTTCACACCGGGTGGCGACTCCATTTTTAGTTCTCCAGTTTAGTCCCCCGCGGGCTACTCCGTACACTCGACCAGGCCGCGAGCCTGGGACAGTGTCGCTAATTTTTGTGTCCTACAGTCTGGCGACTCCACTGGGGATAAAGAATCGGCCCCGAAAGAATATCTTGTAATTTTTGTGATTTGTGCTTTAGCTAACCCTGTTTATAGTGGGTTGAAAGGGTTTGATCAAAGGCATTTTTAAGGCTAGGTAATGGTTTGGTGTCTTCCTTCATTCACTATCTTTCTATAAGGAAAAGCCGTGAAGGAAACTAGATAATCATTTACTCGTAGCTTACCGTGATGGACTAATTTGGAAGACCTGTTGTTTATTCCGGTCACCAAGGCGATAAGAGCCTAAGAGGCTAGGGTATTTAAGAGAGTTCGCTCCACCCTCCCTCTGGGGAATCTACAATAGGAAATCCATTTGACAGTCAGTCACACACCATAACCCGTTGGCACGTACCTTAGGGTATAAAAAAAAGGTACGCTCAGTTGGTTGCTTGAACCCTTGAGTGGGGAGTCCTAGTTGTGGGCAATCCTTCGTCAACGGGAGGCTGTGTCTATACTCCTATAAACCCGCATATGAACCGTAGTTGTAGGACCAATAGAAACTATTCTATTATGCTTGCGTTTAGGACCATCATCATTTGGATTCAGTTGGACTTTTTGTCATGAGGTATGGGCTTGTTGGGCCATTTAAATTGGGACGAGTCCGTGCTTTATGGCAATTGGGCCAAAAGCTTCTGAAATTCCAATGGGCCATCTTGTGTTTAGGCCTTTTATTATTTGAAGTTGTTTAGCCATGTTATCGCAAAAGTATAAACTTGTTGGGCCTTTTCAACTGGGGCAAGTTTGCACCTCGCAATAGTATGATTGAATGATTTAAAATGATAATGGGTCGACTTATACATTCTGTGCATCACACGCATTTCATGCATCTCATGCATACACGCATCATGTTAACCCTTGTGTCTTAAAAGCCATCATAGATATCTGTTGGGTTAGGGATAAAAGAAGACTCGTCAAGAAGAGTTTAGCAAACCTGGATGTCGGGAAAAAAAGGAAACCGAGAAACGGAAAATTTTACGACAAGGATAAAAAGACCATTGGGGGGCCTCAAAAAAAATAAAATTGTTATTTTTTTAGGCATAAGTCCGGTGATGACATTATTTGCTTTGGGGTGAAACCTTAGAAATGATAAGTGCGAGATGTACTCTCGTCCGATATTTTGAGTAGTTGATCTCGGCTAGACTCACGAACACTTAATTACGGGATCTTAGTAGTGGAAGCCTGAGTGGTCGGCATGATGACTAGTTGAAGAGATGGCATATCAGTGAATGACCGTTTGCCTAGATGTCCATCCTAGTTTACTTATGCTACGATATATGATATGGTTCGAAACGAAGAAAAGTCTCTGAAAAGAAAAAAAAAAAAAATAGACCACATATAACCGATAAGCATGAAGCTACCCATGGGCGAGTATTAGGATAACCATGAGGAGAAATGCTACCTTAAAGGGTAGGTGTGTCGGAAAAAGAGAAAGAAAGAAAAAAAGAAAAAAAAAAGAAAAAAAGAAAGTTCAAAAGAAAAAAGAAAAGAAAAGAAAGAGACAAAAGAAAGACAGAAGAAAACCATATCATGTTGAGTACGAAGAAGTAATCACAGAGTATGATCAAGACATCTAGGTTGGTTAGACCCACCGATCCAATTCTCCAAGACAAAATCATCGAGTTGGCTTAATTAAGAATTAAGCTGCGACAGAGCCTTGGCACACACACACTAGGAGTCTAGTTCAGATCACGCACTCAAACGGTCGGATTTGAGTATATTAAGTACTTTGAAGGTTCTTTCGTTTCGACGCGAAGCATCCGTTGAGGACGAAAATATGTTTACCTATCAGGACTATCTCGTGAGAGGCAATACATCACGCTGATATGTGACATCTCATCAGAATCAATCTTGAAAATGGAGCATGGGGTAAGGCCTACATCAGTATTAATCTAGGGGCGAGGCCCACATCAGTATCAGTCTAGGGCGAGGCCCATATCGGTATCAGTCTGGGGGCGAGGCCCACATCAGTATCAGTCTGGGGCGAGGCCCACATCAGTATCAGTTTGGAGGCGAGGCCCGCATCAGTATCAGTCTGGGGCGAGGCCCACATTAGTATCAGTTTGGGGGCGAGGCCCACATCAGTATCAGTTTTGGGATGAGTCCCAGGGTTGAGTCCCACATCAGCATCGGTATCAGGTTTGAGGATGAGTCACAGGGTCGAGGCCCAGATCATCAGCAGTTTTGGAATGTCACATCACATGATCTACTTTAGCCAAGTGCAAGCAACGAAGAGCAAAAAGCTAAATCGAGTCTGGGGGCGACTAGTCAACTACCCCGCGAATAAAGGATTTATCGAGAACTTGAGCAATGAGACTAAACGAAACTGAGCAATCATCAAGAGAGAATCGACAGAAAGGAACTATGAGCAGGCCTAGGGGGCGACAAAAGACTTTTACAGGCAAATGGCACCAAGGAGCACAAGGAAAGCCTAACCAATCGGAATAGGAAACATATCCATGCATACAAGCATACATATCACATACATGTAATTTTTGTTTTGTATTCGCATGTTTGTAGCGGCAAAGACCATCTCATCAAGTAACGGTTCAAAAATTAGCCACATTCTCGCACAGCACGGTTCGGAAATGGACCACAACAAATGCCAAAAATAGCACTCCAAAATGGAGCACACACGACAGATGCCGAAAATGGCACTCCAAAATGGAGCACACACAACAGATGCCGAAAATGGCGCTCCAAAATGGAGCACACACAATAGATGCCGAAAATGGCGCTCTAAAATGTAGCACACACGACAGATGCCGAAAATGGCGCTCCAAAATGGAGCACACACAACAGATGCCGAAAATGGCGCTCCAAAATGGGGCACACACAACAGATGCCGAAAATGGCACTCCAAAATTGAGCACACAGAAAAAACGCCGAAAATTGTGCTCCAAAATGGAGCACACACAACAGATGCCGAAAATGGCGCTCTAGAATGGGGCACACACGACATATGCCAAAAATGGCACTCCAAAATGGAGCACACACAACAGATGCCGAAAATGGCTCTCCATAATGGGGCACACACGACAGATGCCAAAAATTGCGCTCCAAAATGGAGCACACACGACAGATGCCGAAAATGGCGCTCCGAAATGGAGCACACACGACAGATGCCGAAAATGGCGCTCCTAAATGGAGCACACATGACAGATGCCGAAAATGGCGCTCCAAAATGGAGCACACACGACAGATGCCGAAAATTACGCTCCAAAATGGAACACACACGACAGATGCCAAAAATGGCGCTCCAAAATGGGGCACACACCACAGATGCCGAAAATGGCGCTCCAAAATGGAGTACACACAACAGATGCCGAAAATGGCACTCCAAAATGGTTCCAAAATGTGGCACACACGACAGATGCCGAAAATGGCGCTCCAAAATAGAGTACACACGACAGATGCCGAAAATGGCACTCCAAAATGGAGCACACACAACAAATACCAAAAATGGCGCTCCAAAATGGAGTACACACAACAGATGTCGAAAATGGCACTCCAAAATGGAGCACACACGACAGATGCCGAAAATGGCACTCCAAAATGGAGCACACACAACAAATGCTGAAAATGGCGCTCCAAAATGGAGCACAGTTCGAAAATTGATAACCATCACATCAGCATCAGTATTAGTTTTGCCGGGTATGGAGATATTACAACGATGCCTCGGGTATAGGGTTTAGCATGCCGGGTATGGTACTTCGGGTATGGAGATATTACAGCGACGCCTCGGGTATGGGGTTTAGCATACCGGGTATGGCACTCCGGGTATGGAGATATTACTGCGACACTCCGGGTATGGAGGTATTACCGCAACGCCTCGGGTATGAGGTTTACCCTGCCGGGTATGGCTCTCCGGGTATAGAGATGTAACTGCGACACTCTGGGTATGGAGACGCAACCGCGACACCTCGGGTATGGGGTTTAGCACGCCGGGTATGGCACAACCAAATCAACTCAGTTCAAAGCAACAGGCAAGTCAAGTGGCAGCTGGCAAGCCATGTAAGAAAAAATGCATTGCATAACTTTGATAGGATTGTCACTGTTACACACTGCACAAGTCCCATCAAAGTGGGGGCGACTGTAGGCACTGCATTTTTACATATAAGTCCCGATGACGAGTCTCGTACGGAGGCACTACTCTTTAGGTTGCGGGAAACGAATATCGAAACGGGAAATTCAGAATACATATGTCATCAGATTCAATTCACATGTTCACTGCTTTCGCATTCGTGCTGCGTTCCTGAGCACGTTCGAACGTCAAGCAGATTGCGGGCGTTCGTGTAGCGTTTGAACGATGTCGCTACTTCTGGTTTTACTACTAGCCTCATGCCCAAGCCCAATTAGCCCACCAAAACCCATCCAAAAAAATATTTAAAATATTTAAAATGCATGTCACAAATTAAATTAATTAGATCAAATCCCTTCCTAATCTAATCAAATCCTTCCTAATCTAATCAAATCTCTTCCTAATCTAATCAAATCCCTTCCCTAATCAAACACCAATTAAGATATTCACTCCCTAAATTAAAGACATATTTTCCTTTCATAAACCAATCAAAACACTTCACTTTTTTTGAGGATTCCCTTCCTTACCTAGAAACCCTAGCAAACCATTATAAAAATACACTTAAACCAACCTTAGAACCCCTAGCTCATTCTCACAAAAAACACATAAGAAAATAACCTAGCATTCACACCCAAGGCAACAAAGCAAGAAGTAAATAATTATCTCATCTCCTTCTCCTTACCATCACCGAAACACTATCCCAAAACAGCAAAAGAAAATCACCAAAACACCCACATAAACAGTAAACATCACCACCATAAAACACCCTGAAAACATAGCCCCAATTCACGCCAAAAACAACACCAAAACTACAGCCCAAGCAGTGAAAATCGTAACCTCTAATACCCTCAAAAAAATGCAAAAACAGTCCATTAATACAGTGAAAACAGTGACCAGAAAATACAGTGAAAACATCAGCAAAACGGAGTAAAAATAGTAACCCAAATAGCGGAACAGCGAAATGAAACGTTGAACCAGTGAACCGGAGGAATTGAGGAGCATCAACCCTTCCGAAAAACGCATACCGCACTTCCGATAGAGGACTAAAGAGGTTAGACCTGAGGGCACCTTCTTTATTTATTATCCTTAATTTTCATTTATTTTAGTACTTTATTTCATATGAGTGTTGTGGATTGGTGCATGATGTGATTTCCGGATGAACGAAATATGTGTTCTCTCTTGTGGTATATTGGATGGAAACCCGGACGTAAATTTTGTAGCCGAATCCGAATGGACGGTAATGCAGTTTGCACTTGGGATACAATGCCACGTACCACTTGATAGATTCACATGTTTCGTTTCATCCAACCTTGCGTTTTAAGCATGATTTAGTCGTTAGTATGTTATTACTTTCTGCATGTTACTTATTTATGCATGGTAATGTAATGCGCATGGGCTAGCTAGGGTGGATTAAAGGTCCTCCGTTTTGAGGGATGAAAAACCAAAGGGCTACATTTGCCACGATGCTTTACCGCACCGGACGAAGTATGTTTGATTGAACGTGAGATATGTTTAATCGGATATACGGAGTTCCACATTATTGTCTCATTCATTTGTATGCATTGTAATATAATGCGCATGGGCTAACTAGGGTGGATTAAAGGTCCTCTATTCGAGGGAAATGCTTGAAGGCTACCTTTACCACGATGTTTTGCCGCGCCTTTTATTATGCCATTTACCATTTGCATATCATTGCTTTATTTACGCATGCATTGCATTCTAGTGCTCATGGGCTAACTATGGTGGATTAAAGGTCCTCTATTCGAGGGAAATGCTTAAAGGCTACCTTTACCACGATGTTTTGCCTAGCCGGATGAAGTACACTCGATTGAACGTGAAATGTGTTCAATCGGGCACACGAGGTCCTACATTGTGTATTTTTTTCACCCATACATGTGTTTGTGTCATTTAAGATGCCATTTTGGTAATCTCGTTCAAACGGGTTTCCAAACTCTACACGAACGTATGCATTCTGTCTTATTTCCGTTCGAACGCATCTCAGAATGTTTCTCGAATGCGCATGCATTTTATTGTATCATGCATCAGGTCTCAACCCATTCGAACGCATTATCAAATGCTATACGAACGCGGACATTCTGTTTATCGTTCGAACGCGTTATCAAATGCTACTCGAACGCTTGCATTCTGTTTACCGTTCGAACACGTTTACTAACGCTATATGAACACGCACACGCTGGACAGATTCCTTCATCATGTTTCATGCATGTTTGTTCCCTTAGTCATTCCCTTCCCCGTCATATGCTTAGTTAGCTCTCTTTAATATTTAGGCCTTTACCGTTATTGTTTATTTATATTTTCCGCATTTATTTATTCGATATGCTCATGAGATTGTGCGCTCGCTTTTATTATTAATGCATTTATAGTTTTTATTAGTTACATTATTGTACTTTATTGTTTGATACGTTCATAAATTATGTATTTTGCCTTCATTTTTTCATTTACGATTATGGGTGTGCAAACTTGCATGTTGCTTAAATTATCTGGTATGTGTTGCATGAGATTTGGTTGTACTTTTGCATAAATCCTTTCATTACAAGTGTCATAAGTAAGAGACCATTCCGAACCCAACGGTTTGAGACCTTCCATTGCGAGGGGTGAGTGCGGCCTTAAATCATTTTCCCGGTTCACACCAGGTGGCGACTCCATTTTTAGTTCTCAAGTTTAGTCCCCCGCGGGCTACTCCGTACTCCCGACGAGGCCGCGAGCCTGGGACAGCGTCGCCGATTTCTGTGTTCTACACCGCTTATATGGCTGGTTGGTAATATCACACAAGTTAATATATTATATTAAGGGAGATATCTAAAATAGTAGTGATAAAAGTAAATCCTCTAGCCCTAGCATTTTCTTTTATTAATTTTCTTCATTTACTTTTCAGCATTTTATTTTATGTCTTTTACTTTAAGTTTTTACTAGCCCTAGTCATGCGTCGTAACTAAGTTAGTTATCTAGGGTTGTGATGAATTTTAATATCTCTGGTTTATAAGGGGTTATTTTGTAGTTTGGGTAATTTAAAGGTTTACTTATTAAGGCTTAAGCTTAATGCGTCTTGTTAACAGGCCACTAATAAGATTGATCTGGTAAATTTAAAATAAACTTGACAAATGAATTTTAGGTTTCAGCCTTACACTTTAGCTCACGATCTTCCTTGAGGATAGATAACCCTTTAATAGAGAGTTTTCTAACAAGTTTATTTTAATTTCAGTTTTGTAATTAATTTTAATTACGTTCTGTAATCGTAATAGTAATTTACTTTCTTTACTTTTACAGTTTTTAATATTCAGCTATGAGGAGGTAACTTCCCACTACTAGGGTAAAAGCTAAAACTTTTATTACTGCTATTTAGATTAATCTCCCAAATTATAATATATTCACTATTTAAAAATTTGACTTAATGAGGATACCGCTATATTGGCCGGTTGGTAATCATTCATAAATTGGTTTTAATCTGACTAAGCATGGATACCGCCTGGTAGTCGGTTGGTAATTTCCCCCTATATGGCTGGTTATTGGACTTAATTTGACTTAATCAGGTTACCGCCTATATGGCTGGTTGGTAATATCACACAAGTTAATATATTATATTAAAGGAGATATCTAAAATAGTAATGATAAAAGTATATCCTCTAGCACTAGCATTTTCTTTTATTAATTTTCTTCATTTACTTTTCAGCATTTTATTTTATGTCTTTTACTTTTAAGTTTTACTAGCCCTAGTTATGCGTCGTAACTAAGTTAGTTATCTAGGGTTGTGATGAATTTTAATATCTCCAGTTTATAAGGGGTTATTTTGTAGTTTGGGTAATTTAAAGGTTTACTTATTAAGTCATAAGCTTAATGCATCTTGTTAACTTGCCACTAATAAGATTGATCTAGTAAATCTAAAATACACCTGACAAATGAATTTTAGGTTTCAGCCTTAGACTTAATAGCTCACGATCTCCCTTGAGGATAGATAACCCTTTAATAGAGAGTTTTCTATCTAGTTTATTTTGATTTCAGTTTTGTAATTAATTTTAATTACGTTATGTAATTGTAATAGTAATTTACTTTCTTTACTTTTACAGTTTTTACTATTCAGCTATGAGGAGGTAACTTCCCACTGCTATGGTGAAAGGTAAAACTTTTATTACTGCTATTTAGATTAATCTCCCTAATTATAAGATATTCATTATTTAAAAATTTTACATAATTTGGATACCGCTATATGGCCGGTTGATAATCATTTATAAACTGGTTTTAATCTGACTAAGCATGGATACCGCCTGGTTGGTCGGTTGGTAATTTCCGCCTATATAGCTGGTTATTGGACTTAATTTGACTTAATCGGGTTACAGCCTATATGGCTGGTTGGTAATATCACACAAGTTAATATATTATATTAAGGGAGATATCTAAAATAGTAGTGATAAAAGTAGATCCTCTAGCCCTAGCATTTTCTTTTATTAATTTTCTTCATTAATTTTTCAGTATTTTATTTTATGTCTTTTACTTTTAAGTTTTACTAGCCCTAGTTATGCGTCGCAACTAAGTTAGTTATCTAGGGTTGTGATGAATTTTAATATCTCCGGTTTATAAGGGGTTATTTTATAGTTTGGGTAATTTAAAGGTTTACTTATTAAGTCTTAAGCTTAATGCGTCTTGTTAACTGGCCACTAATAAGATTGATCTGGTAAATCTAAAATAAACTTGACAACGGAATTTTAGGTTTCAGCCTTAGACTTAATAGCTCACAATCTTCCATGAGGATAGATAATCCTTTAATAGATTTCCTTACAGGATAGACATATACCTGTCGGGCGGGGATAGCCATAATTGGAACTTAAACTTAATGAATCCAGGTAATTTGGTTGACATATACATATGGTTCAATTAGGTTAAACTGGGTATTTGTGTCTGACCATCGACAGAGGCTTTCGCATAATTTCGTGTTCCAGGTTAGTAAACTGATATATTACACAAACATGAAATAACCACTTCATCTTTTAAAATATATTAGAAAGATTCACAACCCTAGATAGTTTCTTAATATTGAATTTTTTAAACCTACTTTCGTGTAATTTTATTTACTTGTTTTTTAAAAATTTAGAATCATCACCATTTCAAATCAATAAATCAACTTGTTAGATACTAGTAATCATTTGACCTCATAAAATTAATAGATTAGGTATTAAGTCCTCATGGGATCGATAATTTTTATACTACTTGAACGATACATGCGCTTGCATTATACGCGTGTGATTATGCCGGTCAAGTTTTTGGCGCCGTTGCCAGGGACTTATTTATCTTTCACTATTAGTTTTGAGGTTAGATACATTTACTTGTATCTAATTTCTTTTTACTTATTATTTTTGTTTTCTTGTGTTACAGGTTCTCAGAAACTACATGAGCCGAACCAGAAGCTTTGAATTCCAACCGCTTGACCCAGAAATTGAAAGAACCATCAGACAGTTGAGAAGGGAATGGCGAGAAGGCCAAGAAGCTTTAGTCAACATGGAACCTGAACCTTTGAAAGTTGCACCACCAATAACCATTCGAGACAGAACCATTCTGGTGGTAGACGGCTTCATTTCATGTATTGTACTTCCTCCCTTACCAGCAAATGCGTGTGACATCAAAACATGCATTCAGATGATTCAGCAGTCAGTGCAGTTTGGGGGAAAAGCAACTGAAGATCTTAATACCCACATCAGCAACTTCCTGGAAGTTTGCGGCACTTTCAATTACAATCGAGAAGCTGAAGAAGCAATGAGACTGCGTGTTTTTTCATGTTCTTTGAAGGAAAGAGCTAAATTTTGGCTACATCCACTACCAGCAGGTTCCATCACAACTTGGAACACTTTAGCCACCAAATTTCTTGCAAAGTACTTTCTGTTGGTTTCTATAATATGTCCCAAACAAAGATTAAGCATATGAAATATAATAAATGAATATATATAAACTTGAAGCATGGCGGAATCATAGTTACAAAGTCTTGTGATGAAGATGATGAACAAATGGTGGAAGCTCCAAGTGTGGTGATTTTCGGCCAAGGAAGACAAGAGGTGGAAAGCTCCAAGCTTTGTGTATTCCAAGCTCTTTGATGGTTTCCCTATCACCTCCTTTGATCCTTCAATGTGCTAGCAAATGGAGAAAAGAAAATCAAATCTTCTTCTTCTTCTTTGGAGCTCACGGCATTTTGAGAGAGAGAGAGGAGAGTTTTTTTTGTGTAATTCTTTTTTGTTAACAAAAATCAATTTATATTTATGCCATAATATTTATTAAATAATAATAAACTTATGACACAAAACATGCAATGGCTTAGAGTGTCAAACACTCAAACTCCATGCAAAACCTTTGAGTGTATTGCACACATCACCATGTAATGCATTACCAATTAAATAATGCATATAATGACATGTGTCATGTGGGCCCCACACGTTTCCAATGAAAGTGGGCCCACGTGCACTCACGCGTTCGGGTTCGATATTTCCGAAATACCGAGCTTACGTTCGCGACGTTAATTAAATCGAATTTAAATAAATAATTGCGCCTGGCGAAATTATTATTTACGTCGCTAATGAACTAATTCTAAATTAACTCGCTGCCCGAATTAAAATCTAATTTTATTTCGCGTCGAAATCGAATTTCGATTATTATATCGAATATAATAATTTTATTGATTAATTCCAGATTAATCGTTCTCTCTCTAAACAAGGCACTTTATCCAAGATAAAGTTTCTCCGCAATTAATCCAAGATTAACTAAGTCCAAATCAAATATCATAGGTGAATCTTCAGGAAGCGACCCAAGAGATCTCCGGATATGTTGGCAGTAAATACGGTCGTCGGGAATCCGAACACGTACGTACCTCGTACTACGTCTTACCGATTCACAAGACAAGGTTGGCTTCTAGCAAAGCGCCATGCCTACCAATTCTCCAGAAATATTCTTATAGGAATATAAGATCTATATCAAGCGTAGTATACCGTAGTATTGCGTACATCGATCCAGTATCGGACGATCACATGTTAGGCCTGGGGCTGGAGATGTGTCTGCCCCGTACGAAACATATATCGGACATCAAGCAACCAGTCTCTTTAAATCGGACAATCCTGACCTGTCATATTGTCCCGACGGTTGCAACCTTTTATAGAGTACTAGTTCTGTGTCCTGCGTGATCATCACCTCCATATGTCTGAAGTGATACTTCCATCTTGACATCTCATCCAGTACACTACGATTCTCGATAAACCCAGAAGAGGTGTACACAGAACCGGTTAAGGTCCCCAACCACCAAAACCAAAGTTTACCGATTGTCGCAAGTACTAGCGATGTAAGTCTCAGGTTAAGACCATATACACCTACCCTGATGCGGCCTCCCATAGACACGCAGACATACTACCAATGGGATTCCGCGGGGTCTATCCAGAGCGAAGCTGTTTTCCGTACCATCGGTAAAACACAACCTCCTATCGCACTTGCATAAGTATCCAATACTTAAATATATGAGAACTATGTCGTTGTGCCCTCACAACATGCACAAGCGCAATACTAGTCTATTCCGCATTATCGATGTCCGATCTCGATAATACTCCGACTAGGGATATTTAATGATTAAACCTTTATGGATTGATACTGTCTCATATCATCTCAATCCGGTATTAATCATATGGACTTTCGCCATTTATATATCAAAGTAAATAATATTACAAAACGGCAAAAGGCAATTTCATTATCACATAGTTAATTTTGCACAATAATACAATATCATTTACAAACAGTGACGCTATGGGACATAATGTCTAACAATCTCCCACTTGGCCTATAGCCAGTCACTCAAGCATCTAATACCCGAACTATGTATGTGTCGTTCAAAAACTTGCTGAAGAACAGCCTTCGTCAGCGGATCTGCAATGTTGTCATCCTGTGACCTTCTCGACTTTACATCGCCACGATGTATAATCTCCCGAATCAGATGGTAACGTCGAAGAACATGCTTGGACCGTTGATGAGACCTTGGTTCCTTAGCCTGTGCTATAGCCCCGTTATTGTCACAATACAATGGAACGGGCTCAGCTGCTAACGGAACTACTCCTAATCCGATTAGGAACTTTCGGATCCAAACTGCCTCCTTTGCTGCTTCAGATGCAGCGATGTACTCCGCTTCTGTTGTTGAATCGGCAACAGTATCTTGCTTGGAAGATTTCCAGCTCACTGCTCCGTTATTCAAACAAAAAATGTACCCGGATTGCGACTTGTAGTCATCCTTGTCGGTTTGGAAACTTGCATCGGTATACCCAGATACCGCAAGTTCTCCACCTCCATAAATTAAGAAAGCATCCTTAGTTCGTTTAAGATACTTAAGGATATTCTTAACTGCTATCCAGTGACCTTCACCTGGATCGGCCTGATAGCGACTGCACATGCTCAAAGCATATGAGACATCAGGTCGTGTGTACATCATGGCATACATGATCGATCCGACTGCCGAGGCGAAGTTTGTTCTCTCTTCCTGAGTCTTAGGACACATTTCCTTAGACAGAGAGGTACCACGTACCATTGGAACCAATCCCCTCTTGGATTGTTCCATGTTGAATCGCTTCAACACTTTATCAATGTATGTACTCTGGGAGAGTCCAAGCAGCTTTCTAGATCTATCCCGGTAGATCTTTATTCCAAGAATAAAGGCTGCTTCTCCCAGATCTTTCATGGAGAATTTTAATGAAAGCCAAGCTTTCACCGACGTTAGCATGGGAATGTCATTGCCTATAAGCAATACGTCGTCGACATAAAGGACAATAAAAGTAAGTGCTCTCCCACTAACCTTCTTGTATACACAAGGGTCATCTGCGTTTTGCACGAAATCATATTCTTTTATGATCTCATCAAAACGCTGATTCCATGACCGTGATGCTTGCTTCATCCATAAATGGATCGATTTAACTTACAAACCTTGTTTGCAAGTCTTGGCACGATAAAACCGTCAGGCTGTTGCATATAAACATCCTCCAAAAGGTTTCCGTTAAGGAAAGCGGTCTTAACGTCCATCTGCCATATCTCGAAGTCGAATATGCAGCTATTGCAAGCATTATCCGAATGGATTTAATCATGGCAACGGGTGAGAAGGTTTGTCATAATCAATACCATATTGTTGACGATACCCCTTCGCTACAAGCCTAGCTTTGTACGTTTGTACGTTGCCATCCATGTCGGTCTTCTTCTTGAAGATCCATCTGCATCCAATAGGCTTTACGCCTTCTGGTGCATCAACCAGTGTCCAAACTTGGTTGGCGTACATGGAATCCATCTCGGACTTCATGGCTTCTTGCCATAAAGCGGAATCGATATTTTGTATCGCTTCCTCATACGTAGCCGGCTCATTATCCTCAATAAGATTAATATCTACATGAGGTGAGATCAGGAACCCATACCTCTCAGGTACTGTTCTGACTCTCTCCGACCTACGCGGTCCTTGTGTATGTGAAGTTTGTGGTACAGACCTCATCCGGACGGTCTGTTC
Source organism: Zanthoxylum bungeanum (assembly GCA_019454045.1). Taxonomy (NCBI): domain Eukaryota; kingdom Viridiplantae; phylum Streptophyta; class Magnoliopsida; order Sapindales; family Rutaceae; genus Zanthoxylum; species Zanthoxylum bungeanum. The sequence continues at coordinate 30,277 of SKCR01028694.1, read as the reverse complement.
TTGTTCCGTCGTTGATTCATTGCCAGGAACAGTATCACTACGATCTTCATCGAGTTCTACTTTCCTCCCACTTACCACTGCATTTATAAAATCCTTCTCAAGGAAAAATGCTTGTAGAGCAACAAATACTTTGTTCTTTGTGGGTGATAGAAGTAATATCCTTTGGTTTCCCTAGGATATCCAACGAAAAGGCATTTATCAGATTTGGGTTCAAGTTTGGTACCTTCCAAACGTTTAACATATGCCCAGCATCCCCAAATCTTCAGGAAAGAAAAACCTGGTTTCCTTCCTGTCCATATCTCATATGGAGTCTGTTCAACAGACTTCGACGGTACCTTATTCAAAATAAGTATAGCACTGTTTAATGCGTATCCCCAGAAGGATATTGGTAGCTCAGTGCGACTCATCATTGACCTTACCATGTCCAACAAGGTGCGGTTTCTCCGTTCGGACACACCGTTTAATTGCGGTGTTCCAGGAGGAGTCCACTGTGAAAGAATACCATATTCTTTCAAGTAATCTTGAAACTCATAACTTAAGTATTCACCACCACGGTCTGACCGTAATGTATTAATACTCTTCCCTGTTTGTTCTCCACTTCGTGTCGAAACTCTTTGAATTTCTCAAAAGTTTCCGACTTGTGTCTCATAAGATACACATAACCGTAACGAGATGCATCATCTGTAAAGGTTACGAAGTAGTGAAATCCACCTCTAGCCTGGCTAGACATGGGCCCGCATACGTCAGTATGAACGAGAGCCAACAGTTCTGTGGTACGTTCACCTTTACCGCTAAAAGGTGATTTAGGCATTTTGCCTAAAAGACAAGATTCGCAGACGTCATATGAATTGGGATCAAATTCATCCAAGTACCCACTCTTGGTAAGTGTGGATATGCGAGTCTTGTTGATGTGTCCTAGACGACAATGCCACATATAAGCTTCATCTTTTAGATTACTCCTTTTGAGCCTTTTGTTTGTCATTTTAGGAGATTCATTTATATTCAAAATATAAAGACCGTTATTTGCAACAGCTGTGCAAATTTCTGCATCATTTTTATATAAATAACACCCAGTGTTTCTAAATACAAAAGTGTAACCCTGCTGGGTTAACAAGGATACAGATATAATATTCCTAGTTAAACTAGGTACAAAATAACAGTTCAAAAGTTTAAGTACATGCCCTGAGGGCAGTTCTAAAACAAAAGTCCCTACGGCCAAAACAGCAACTGGTGTTCCGTTCCGACCCGTAGATCCATCTCCGGATGCCAGCACCCTGCTATCTGCAGATCCTGCACATCAGTACAAATATGAGCACCACAACCAGAATCAAAAATCCAATTTTTAAAACTAGAAGTATTCATATTTATCTCAATAACAAACATACCAGAGGCGATAGCCTTGCCATCCTTGATATCCTCCCTCTGCCCTTTGCCCATTCGGCAGTCACGTTTCCAGTGACCCCTCTTGCCGCAGTTGAGGCAGATGTCGCGAGATTTGTCCTTTGGCTTCCTAGAAGCCACTGTCAACTTGCCTTTGCCCTTTTTCTTGAACTTCTTCTTCCTCGCACCTCCAATTGCCTTGGGCCCAGCCCTTGGCGTATGAGAGGTCGATGCAAAATGCGCCTCGCGCTTGCTCCCCTTTAGGAGTTCCCTTTCGGACTCCTTCAGCACGGACAACAACTCTCCAAGAGTGTCGTCAGTATCCATCAACTTATAGTTGATGATGATTTGTTTCCAAGTATCGGGTAGCGATTGTAATAGCATATCAATCGTCAGCTCTGCCTCCAAGACAATGCCCATCTTGGCTAACTCATCTATGTTCGCGATCATTTGAGTCCCGTGGACCTCAACTGATGCGCCGTCTGTCATCCGGGAGCGGAAGAGTTTCCTTACTAGCTCGTACCTCTCCATCCGCTTGTTGGTGCGGTGGAGATCACGCAATCTTGCCATCATGTTATAGGGATCCAAGTCCCTGTACTGGCGTCTGAAATGCTGGGTCATTGCAGCTAGCATAACTGACTGAGCTTGGTCACAATCGTCACTATGAGTCTTCCATAACTCTAGCTCCAGTGGCTCAGTGGGTTTAGGCGGGAGAGGTCTCTGAATAGTATACAGTACCCTCTCAGCCCCAAGCACTATCTTGAGGTTCATTTCCCAGTCGCAAAGTTTGTCCCTTTGAAGACATTATCGCCCATGATTATGTCGCGGATATTACCTTTGCCAGTCATCTTGACAACTATAGTCCAACTATAAAGTCAACGATGTTATGGGTACAGTCAAACTGTTACAAGTAAAAATAACAATATATTAGTCCAACTAATTATTTAAAATATTGACGAATATAATTTTGAAAGACGCGTAAGGCTAAGTATCTGAACGAAATTGCAAATTCAATAATAGCCTCCCACTATTTTCTTCAAGTTTCTAACCCTCTGTAGAGAACTCGGGAAATCGAATTTCCTAGTGGGCTAGGATCCCGTTAAATAACACACAACCTTGACTTTGGCCAATAAAACTTGTATGCTATTTAACCTAGGTAGATCTCCATGATCAATTGGATCTCATCCAATTCCTAGATCCGGTTAGGTGGACATCCAAGTCCGAAACATATGTATAATGTCAATGTATCCATTACATTTTCCTAACCCTATCCTCCGAATCATCTAGGCCTTGGCTTTGGCCAAAAACAAACCTAATGATTCCAGTTAAGCGGGACCCATTGACGAGGAAAGTTTCGTATCAATGTCATTGGACAAAAAGTGATCTTGACTTTGGCCAATAAAAATCACGATTTGGACAAGACACCGATATGCAACAAAACTCTCATGATTCAAGTACATCCTTGATTGACAAAGGTCTTGACTTTGGTCAAAAACAAACCAATGCCAACTTCGGATCTTGAACAAGAACCATTCAATGGAAGGATATTTGCTTAATATAAATTGAGGGATTTTCGCGTAATTGGCAACCAATTTATTTATCTTTGTTAGGTCTCATCATCATACACCCTTAAGCATGCTTCTAAAACATCATAAAGCGCGTAAAGTAAATTAATAGTGATATGCGGATGGATATATAAACAACTTGTTCCTAGAACAAATCACTCCCTTCCTCTCCCCGCTAGCACTATTCTACTCTACCCAATTACATAATACTATAAGAGAAACCTCATTTACATTGAGGGGAATTAGGTGAGAAGAGAATACAAAGAGATAAAGAGATAAGGCTGGACACGCAGGTCCAATTATAAATTCCAAATTTACAATAATTTCTAAAATTACCCTTTCCCTTCTAATATCCATCCGATATACACTATTCATTCATCACATACATATATATTCAAACAAGACATGCTTCTACAACCAATCTAATCCAATTAATTAGTCTTTGTTTAAGTGATCATCCAATGTTCAAACAACGGTTTGATTTTGCGCGAGTCCAACTCGATTGAGAATAAGTACATAAGGTACGAATTCGCGAATTATATCGAACTACTTATTAAATCTAATTTAATTCGTATTCAATACTAATTCAATTATTTAATTCCAAATTAAATGTTTACACTTTTAATGTGCTTTAAAGACTTAGATTCTAAATCTAATTCTATTGGGTCTCAAAGCCCAACTAACATCCAATGTTTAATTTAATTCAAGTCAAATGGGCTTTCAATTGATTTATTAAGGCTTGGGCTTTGGTCAATGTGGGTCAAACCCAATTACCAAGCCCAAATAAGGAATCACCCTTAAATGCCATAAAACCAATTTTAAGCCCATAAGGCCCAATTAAATTATTAAAGCCCATTATATTATATTTGGACTTAATGGAGTGATTTAGGCCCAAATTGGATCCAATCCTTTTGGCCCAAATCTACTTGGTCCAACCAAGCCCATTATATTATATTAAAAGCCCAATTCACCAATTAAGCCCATTAATTAAATTTTAATATTCCAAACATTAAAGTCCAATTAATTAAAGTGTAAAACCAAGATTAATACATTAAACCAAATATTTCAAAAATACCCATTTAATTTATTAATCATGTATTGTTCAAAACATATGTCCAACATTAATTTGAACAAAAATCAAGTCCATTTTCATGTCTATGTGTATTCGGCCTAAGGTGAGTTTTTGTGTCGATTTGTTTTTCTATCCGATTGAATTATTAATCAACGTCCCGTATACGTTTTAAGTCATCCAATGATCTTAAACAAAAAAAAATTCCAACACATCCAATGGTGACACCCATTCGGCCAAGGCATAAATTTGGGGAAAAAATCATCCAATGCATTTTTCATAAAATTGATTCCATATTATGTCATATTACATAAATATAAGCATACTCATTCATCAAATTTCACAAGAACATGCTTCAATCAATTTTACCCAAATTTTAACCTAATATATTTCATGCTTAAACCTAGCTCAATGATACCATTGTTGGTTTCTATAATATGTCCCAAACAAAGATTAAGCATATGAAATATAATAAATGAATATATATTAAACTTGAAGCATGGCGGAATCATACTTACAAAGTTCTTGTGATGAAGATGATGAACAAATGGTGGAAGCTCCAAGTGTGGTGATTTTCGGCCAAGGAAGACAAGAGGTGGAAAGCTCCAAGCTTTGTGTATTCCAAGCTCTTTGATGGTTTCCCTATCACCTCCTTTGATCCTTCAATGTGCTAGCAAATGGAGAAAAGAAAATCAAATCTTCATCTTCTTCCTTTGGAGCTCACGGCATTTTGAGAGAGAGAGAGGAGAGTTTTTTTTGTGTAATTAATTTTTGTTACCAAAAATCAATTTATATTTATGCCATAATATTTATTAAATAATAATAAACTTATGACACAAACCATGCAATGGCTTAGAGTGTCAAACACTCAAACTCCATGCAAAACCTTTGAGTGTATTGCACACAATCACCATGCAATGCATTACCAATTAAATAATGCATATAATGACATGTGTCATGTGGGCCCCACACGTTTCCAAATGAAAGTGGGCCCACGTGCACTCACGCGTTCGGGTTCGATATTTCCGAAATACCGAGCTTACGTCGCGACGTTAATTAAATCGAATTTAAATAAATAATTGCGCCTGGCGAAATTATTATTTACGTCGCTAACGAACTAATTCTAAATTAACTCGCATGCCCGAATTAAAATCTAATTTTAATTTCGCGTCGAAATCGAATTTCGATTATTATATCGAATATAATAATTTTATCGATTAATTCCAAATTAATCGTTCTCTCTCTAAACAAGGCACTTTATCCAAGATAAAGTTTCTCCGCAATTAATCCAAGATTAATTAAGTCCGAATCAAATATCATAGGTGAATCTTCAGGAAGCGACCCAAGAGATCTCCGGATATGTTGGCAGTAAATACGGTCGTCGGATAATCCGAACACGTACGTACCTCGTACTACGTCTTACCGATTCACAAGACAAGGTTGGCTTCTAGCAAAGCGCCATGCCTACCCAATTCTCCAGAAATATTCTTTAGGAATATAAGATCTATATCAAGCGTAGTATACCGTAGTATTGCGTACATCGATCCAGTATCGGACGATCACATGTTAGGCCTGGGGCTGGAGATGTGTCTGCCCCGTACGAAACATATATCGGACATCAAGCAACCAGTCTCTTTAAATCGGACAATCCTGACCTGGTCATATTGTCCCGACGGTTGCAACCTTTTATAGAGTACTAGTTCTGTGTCCTGCGTGATCATCACCTCCATATGTCTGAAGTGATACTTCCATCTTGACATCTCATCCAGTACACTACGATTCTCGATAAACCCAGAAGAGGTGTACACAGAACCGGTTAAGGTCCCCAACCACCAAAACCAAAGTTTACCGATTGTCGCAAGTACTAGCGATGTAAGTCTCAGGTTAAGACCATATACACCTACCCTGATGCGGCCTCCCATAGACACGCAGACATACTACCAATGGGATTCCGCGGGGTCTATCCAGAGCGAAGCTGTTTTCCGTACCATCGGTAAAACACAACCTCCTATCGCACTTGCATAAGTATCCAATACTTAAATATATGAGAACTATGCCGTTGTGCCCTCACAACATGCACAAGCGCAATACTAGTCTATTCCGCATTATCGATGTCCGATCTCGATAATACTCCGACTAGGGATATTTAATGATTAAACCTTTATGGATTGATACTGTCTCATATCATCTCAATCCGGTATTAATCATATGGACTTTCGCCATTTATATATCAAAGTAAATAATATTACAAATGGCAAAAGGCAATTTCATTATCACATAGTTAATTTTGCACAATAATACAATATCATTTACAAACAGTGACGCTATGGGACATAATGTCTAACACTTTCCACCAGCCAGAACTGGAAAGCTGAGGAATGAAATACATCATTTGTACAACAAAACTCGGAAACTCTCTACGAAGCTTAGGAAAGGTACAATGATTTGCTCCGGAAATGTCCTCACATGAGAATCCAAAATGGCTTCAAGTCCAAACTTTCTATAATGGACTTTCTGGACTGATGAGAACCATAATCGATGCTGCTGCTGTAGGAGCTTTGATGGCAAAAATAGAAGATCAAGCCTGGGACCTAATCAAGAAATGGCCAACAATAATTCCTTGTGGCCAATAGAAATGAGCATGATCCAAAGAATTGCATGAATTTATGAAGTTGGTGTAGGAGTTTACTAATGTCCCAATGATTCATAAACAAGCATGAACATGTGTGAATACATTCGAGGAAGTCGCGAAATTTACACGAATCGAGCGGTTGAGCGATGTGGGAGGCAACAAAATCACATACTGCCCTTGGACTGCTCTCGGTAGTGAACACGGTCACAGCTCACTGTTTCGGCCATTGAGGTCTTCGTCAAGCTGTAAGCATCGTCGAACGATTCCCGGCTCATGGATGGACTTCCCTATCACCTTCGTATTATCCCAGAGTGTGCTAGCACTCTTTATTTTGCAACAAAATCGCACTTGCTCCCTTCTTGCTCACGGTTTTTCCAAAAACAGAACAAGAAAAGCCCTTGTTTGGGCGAGAGAGAGAAGAGGGAAAAGAGAGGAGAGATGATGAAATATGTAAATTGCTTTTGGTTTATTTGTTTTCAAAAAACATATACCAAATTTTGGCTTTAGAAAAGTCAAACCAATTAAAGCCATCAATGCCAACCACACACATCAACTCACATCAAGTCAATCAAGTTGTCAAGTTACATCACTCAAAGTGACAAGTGATTTGACGTTTGAAGTGACTAGCGATTTGACGCTTGATTTGACTTGCGTGCCGCACTCGAATTCGAAATGTGAATGCACTCGTAAATAATCTCGGGCTCGGGTTCGCTAATTCCAAATTAATGAATTTTCCGTTTCGACGTAATTAAATGATTATGCCTAGCGAAATCACTATTCACGTCGTTAACGAATTAATTCTAAATTAACTCGTTCGCCCGAATTAAAATCTAATTTCAATTCTGCGTCGAAATCCAATCTCGTTTAATATATCGAATATATTAATTAATCGATTAATTCCAAATTAATCGTTATCTCTCTTTAAATTGATATTTTATCCCAGATAAAATATCTCCGCAATTAATCCCAGATTAATTTTCTCTCTCATCTAATTAATCCCAGATTAATTAAAAGTGTGAGTCATACGTCATCGGTGAATCCTCGGGAAGCGACCAATGAGATTCCCGGATATGTTGGCAGTAAATTCGGTCGTCGGACTATACGAAGACGTAAGTACCTCGTACTACGTTTATACCGATTTACAAGACAAGGTTGGCTTCTAGCAAAGCGCCATGCCTACCCAATTCTCCAGAAATATCCTTACAGGAATAAAGGATCTATATCAGGCATAGTATACGTAGTATTGCATATTTCGATCCAGTATCAGATGATCACATGCAAGGCCTGGGGCTGGTACAGTGTCTGCCCCATACGAAGCATATATCGGATTACGAGCAACTAGTCTCTTTAATATCGGATAATCATGACCAAGTCATATTATCCCGACGGTTGCAACCTTTTTAGAGAACTAGTTATGTATCCCTACGCGATCATCATCTCTATATGGCTAGAGTGACACTTCCGTCTTGACATCACACCCAACACACTACGATTCTCAATATACCCAGCATTGGCGTACACAGAACCTGTTAAAGCCCTGGACGACCGTAACCAAAGTATATTGATTATCGCAAGTATTAGCGGTGCAAGTCTCAGGTTAAGACCAAATACACCTACCCTGATTTCGGACTTCCATAGACACATAGTCATACTACCAATGGAATTCCGAGGGGGTCTATCCAGAGCGAAGCTATTTCCCATACCATCGGTAAAACACAATCTCCTATTACACTTGCATCAGTATCCTATACCCAAATATATGAGAACTATGTCGTAGTGCCCTCACAACGTGCACAAGTGTAATACTAGTCTTTTACGCATTCATCGATGTCCAATCTCGATAATGCTCTGACTAGGGATATTTAATGATTTATCCTTCGTGGATTGATACTGTCTCATATCATTCTCAATCCAGGAACAAATCACAGGGACCTCCTATCATTTATATATCTAGGTGATCTAATCACAAATGATAAGAGTGCAATCTCCTTTGTCACATAGTTAATTTGTACAACAACACCGTGATCTGTACAAATAGTGACGATATGGGTCATAATTGTCCAACAGTTGGAGCCAATATAGTAGCCAATGCCAAGCTGGATCAGATATGCAAATTCATGGAGACTCTCAGTGTTCAAAATAATATTGGAGCCACAAGTTCACCTTTTGGAAGACCACCAGAGCCAAACCAACTTGAAGAAACGATGAATTATGTCAACAATTTCAACAAACATGGGAACAATCCATATTCCAACACCTACAACCCAGGGTGGAGGAATCATCATAACTTTTCATGGAGCAACAATTCAGGGCAAAAGAACTATCCACCACCAGGATTCCAACAGCAAAGCTAGGAGTTTGAAAAAGAACCAGAAATGAAAGAATTGATTGTAGAGATGTTCGAAAAGCAACAAGCAGCATATGATGCTATATTTCAAAGCCAATCTGCTTCCATCAAAGAATTAGAGAATCAAATTAGACAACTGGCCAATGCTCAGAGTTACAGACCCCTAGGGAATCTTCCCAGCAATACAGAACCAAATCCAAGGAACCGAGGGAATGAGCAATGTCAAGCCATTACTTTGAAAAGCGGTACTAAGATCAACAAAGATATTGGAATCACGGCATCCATTGAAGAAATTCCAAAAGAAGCAGAGCAACAGACGAAGGAAAAATAAGCAAAGGAAAAAGATCAAATCACTCCACCTCCACATTTTCCACATCGACTTCAGAAAAAAAAACTGGACAAGCATTTTGCTCGATTCCTTGAGGTGTTCAAAAAGCTGCACATAAACATCTCATTTGCATAAGCATTAGAAGAAATACCCAGCTATGTAAAATTCATGAAAGATATTCTTTCACGAAAATGAAAATTACGAGACAGTAGCATTGACGGAAGAATGCAGTGCCATTATTCAAAGGAAACTTCCCCCGAAGTTGAAATATCCTGGCAGTTTCACTGTCCCATGCACCATTGGAGAACACTACATCGGTAAGGCTTTATGTGACTTAGGTGCAAGTGTTAATTTGATGCCTTTTTCTATTTACAGGAAACTGCAAATTGGAGAAGCAATGTCTACCTCAGTCTCACTATAACTTGTTGATCGAAAGCTCGTATTTCCAAGAGGTGTTGTTGAAAATGTGCTTGTCAAAGTCGACAAACTCATTCTTCCAGCAGATTTCATTATCATAGACATGGAAGAAGACAAAGATGTACCTATCATCCTTGGAATACCATTCTTGGCGACAGGACGAACTGTGATTGATGTATAAAAATGAGAACTAACTATGAAAGTTCAGGACCAAGAAGTTACCTTCAATGTTTTCAAAGCCATGAAATTCCTGAGTGAAGAAGATGAAGAAGAATGCTTCAGGGTTGATGTTGTTGATAGTATCGTTCAGGATACTCAGCCAAATCCCACGGATACACTTGAAGCTTGCATCACCAACATGATTCACAGTGAACTAGATGCTGAAATCATGGAATGTATCAACTACCTTGACAAACCATTCGAATTTAAAGCGACACCACAAGTGGAAAGCCTGGAACTGCCATAGAATCAAGCCTTCGATTGAAGAACCACCACAGCTGGAGCTGAAGTTACTTCCGAGCCATCTCAGGTATGCATTTCTTGGAAACTCTTCTGAATTACATATTATTATTTCTTTTTCACTAACATTGGAGCAGGAAGAAAAGTTGTTGAGAGTATTACGAGAGCACAAAAGAGCCATTGGCTGGACTATAGCAGACATTCGAGGCATTAGTCCATCATTTTGCATGCACAAGATTCTAATGAATGATGAGTACAAACCCACAGTGGAGCATCAACGGAGACTCAATCCAATCATGAAGGAGGTCATAAAGAAAGAAATCATCAAATGGTTGGATGATGGCATCATTTACCCCATCTCAGATAGCACTTGGGTGAGTCATATGTAGTGTGTGCCGAAGAAATGAGGAATCATTGTGGTTACCAATGAAAATAACGAGCTAATTCCAACTAGAATGGTGGCTGGATGGAAAGTATGCATGGACTACCGAAAGCTGAACAAAGCCACGAGAAAAGACCATTTTCCGTTGCCATTCATTGATCAAATGCTGGACAGACTAGCGGGACATGAGTTCTATTGCTTTCTGGACGGATATTCAGGGTACAATCAGATTGCTATCACCCCAGAAGACCATGAGAAAACCACATTTACATGTCCTTATAGTATTTTTGCTTTCCTCATGGTGCCATTTGGATTATGTAATGCACCCGCCACATTTCAGCGTTGCATGATGGCCATCTTCTTAGACATGCTGGAGCAGAGTATGGAGGTTTTCATGGATGATTTTTCTATGTTTGAAGACTCTTTTGACCACTGCTTGCAAAATTTGGAACAGGTGTTACAAAGATGTGAAGATACCAACCTGGAAAACTACCTCCACCGATATCAGTAAAAGGGATTCGGAGCTTTCTCGGAGAGATTTACCAAAGACTTTTCCAAGATTGCTAAACCTCTGTGCAATCTTCTGGAGAAGGATGTGCCTTTCAACTTCGCCAAAGAATGCCAGGAAGCCTTTGAGATTTTAAAATAGAAACTGATTTCTGCCCCCATCATTGTAGCACCAGACTGGACCCTTCCATTTGAAGTGATGTGCGATGCTAGTGATTTTGCTGTAGGTGCAGTTTTGAGACAACGTAAAGCAAAGATTTTCCACACCATTTACTACTCCAGCAGAACTTTGAATGAAGCTCAACTCAACTACACAACCACCAAAAAGGAGTTGCTCGCATTTGTGTACGCTTTTGACAAATTATGCTCTTATCTGCTGGGTCCCAAAGTAGTGGTCTACACAGATCATCCAGCAATCAAATACTTTATTACGAAGAAAGATGCCAAACCCAGATTGATCCGTTGGATACCTCTTCTACAACAATTTGACGTGGAAATTTGAGACACGAAAAGGACAGAAAACCAAGTGGCAGATCATTTATCGAGGCTCGAGAATGGAGAAACAGCTGGCAAAGAATTATCAATCAAAGAAACTTTTCCATATGAACAGTTGTTTGCCATGAAACAGCAGGATGTCTCTTGGTATGCTGACTATGTCAACTTCATTGTATCAGGAAAATGGCCGTTGGAATGGATAACTCAGCAAAGGAAGAAATTCTTCAAAGAAGTGAAGCACTATGTTTGGGATGAGTCGTACATGTTCAAATGTTGTGCTGATCAATTACTGAGACGATGTGTTCCACATGATGAGGTTAACAGCATTTTTCAACATTGTCATTCATCACCATATGGTGGACATTTCAGCGGAAACTAAACTGCAGCCAAAGTCCTACAATCAAGTTTGTTCTGGCCCACTCTTTTTAAAGATGCTTATCTTTTTGCTCTTCAATGTGACAAGTGCCAGAGAACGGGGAATATTTCCAGGAGAAATGAAGGACATTTGCAAAACATTCTGGAAGTAGAGATATTCGATGTGTGGGGTTTAGATTTCATAGGACCCTTTGTTCCATCATTCAGAAACATGTACATCATGGTTGCTGTAGACTACGTCTCCAAATGGGTCGAAGCAATTGTACTGCCATCCAATGATTCAAAAGTGGTGATCAAATTCCTGAAAAAGAACATTTTCACTCGGTTCGGAACACCTCGGGCAATTATCAGTGATGGTGGCTCACATTTCTTCAATAGATACTTTGATGCACTCATATCCAAATACGGAGTTACTCACAAGGTTGCCACTACTTACCATCCACAGTCAAATGGACAGGTTGAAGTTTCAAACAAGGAAATCAAAAGAATCTTGGGGAGAACTGTTGGATCAACAAGGAGGGACTGGTCAACAAAACTATTTGATGCATTATGGGCCTATCGAACAGCTTACAAGACACCCATTGGTATGTCCATATATCGATTGGTGTTTGGGAAATCATGTCATCTGCCAGTTGAGCTTGAACACAAGGCGTACTGGGCACTGAAGAAGTTGAATATTGATTCACAAGCTTCAGAAGAGAAACGACTTCACCAACTCAACGAATTGGAGGAATTTCGCTTACAGGCTTATGAGAATGCCAAATTGTACAAAGAAAAGACCAAGAAATGGCATGACCGAAAAATGGTGCACAGACAGTTGGAACCAAGGCAGCAGGTGTTGTTGTATAACTCAAGGTTGAATCCTTTCCCTGGAAAGTTGAAATCAAGGTGGTCAGGTCTATTTGTGATCACTCAGGTTTTTCTATATGGAGCTGTTGAGTTACTGGATCCCAACACCAATGAAACATTCAAGGTTAACAGTCAGTGTGTCAAGCACTACTGGGGAGAATAATTAGAGCGACAAAAAGAAAGTGTCACACTTTCAGATCCAGCCTAACGTTCGAGAAGTCACGTCTAGCTGACGACGTTAAACTTAGCGCTCGCAGAAAGGCAACCCATGTAATTTGTGTATATATTATGATCTGGTGTGTTTTATTTTTGTGTGTTTAATTTTTGCAGGTAAAGTCATTTCACGATGGAAGATGCTCTCGTAAATCTTCAGAATCAATTTCTTTCTCTCCCTAAAAAATCTTGGATGAAAGTTTACAAAGCTCGCTTGGAACGGATGAGATTACTAACGATCCATGGTATTCCTGATGACATTTGTTGGGAAATTGAAGCACGGGTTCGATTGGCAGGTGAGTCTTTTGAATCTTTTATTTCACATCTGCCTGGTTTTGGAAGAAGCACCTATGCAAAGAAACGTAGAGCTAAGCAAATGGGTGTTTGTTACAAATGTGCATGCTGGAATTGCAATACTCGTTATCGTTCTTTAGGAATGGTGTCTGATAATCGCGAAGACAAAATTAAATTCATTAGGGATGGCTTGAGTAAGGAGTCAGTAGATGATATATCTTCAACTCTTGAGACGCATCCCAGTGGATATGTTCATATAGCCATCCGTAAATTACATACACAATTCAAAAAGAAAGACAACAGTTAAGTCTCGGGAATCTGACTAAAAAATACCTTGTTTGCCAATTTATAAGAAAATTGGATGGGAAGCTTGTCCATGACGCATAGATGTCAATCAAGCTATAATTATTGTAAATATTATATCTCTTTGTCTTTTCCTAATAATTGTAATTTGTTTTGTTGTTTTCTTTTATTCTCTCCGACAGGATCCAGACCTTTTTTACTATCACGATTTATTTTACTGTTAACTAATAATTGTCATTTGGCATGTACTAGTGCTATTATTTTACTCACCCTTTTCAGGTGTTATAAATTCAACTCATCATTGCACTTTTGAAGACATCCAGAGTAAAACATAGAAGCCACTATAAGAAGACGAGTTGAAAACATCTGTGTGTTTTGCGGTACTAGTGTTGTTGTTAAGCCACAATACGTAGAAGCAGCACAGTAATTGGGTTGAGTCTTAGCTGCAAGGAATATGCACTTAGTATATGGCGGAGGCAATCTTGGACTTATGGGGATCATTTCAAAAGCTGTACAGGAGGGAGGCATTCACGTTTTGGGAATCATCCCAAAACCTTGGCAGAAGCAAATCTTATTGGACCATCAAACGGAGAGGAACTGATCGTGCTAGGTATGTCAGAAAGATTGGTAGAAATGATTAATCGTGCTGATGCTTTTATTGCTTTGCCAGGTGGCTTGGGTACATTGGAGGAAATTTTTACAGTGTTATCTTGGGCTAACCTGAACATACACCAGAAACCACTTGTATTGTACAACGTTGAAGGATTTTATGATTTTCTTTGTGTGTTTCTTGATGATGCCCGAAGAAATGGGTTCGTGACAAAACCTATGAAAGAACTCATCTTTACTGCCAGAACTGCTCCTTATCTAATTGACCAAATCTTAGCCTATGAACCACAAATTGACCCTATCATTTCTAAGATAAATTGGTCTGAGGATGATCGTGGTAAGAGGCGTCGGATTAATCTGGATCTTAACCTTTAACTTTTCGTGTAGAATTTCAGTTAACCAGGTACTAACTTCTAAACTCTTCGTCTACTGTTTAAGACATTGGGGACAATGTCTCATTTAGGTTTGGGGGATGGAATTAGTTTATCAGTATCTTGTTTTTAGTTGTGTGTTGTTTTTATTTTTAGTCCAAAATTTTTCGAAAAATACAAAAAAAATGAAAAATTTTCAAAAATTACAAAAATATTTTGCGTTTTTGTTTTTATTTTGACTAAAAATGTGAAATTGGTGAGAGAGTTGTGTAAGGAGTTCCCATTCCTGATACGTATTTCAACCCATTTTCGAAACAAGTTAGTTTTTGTTTATTACTTTTGAATTATTTAATTTGTAAATTCTCCATAAAATTGACTAAAATGGATCTTCATATGCTCAGTTGGCAGGTATTATCAACATGCATGGTAACATATAGACATGAGATGTAATTGAAAAGTTTGTAATATTAAGTGCTCTAGTTTAATTGGAGGAAGCATCTATGAAAAGCATTTGAGTAAAAACAAAAACGTCTGAGATCTGAGTTATTAAGTCCGTAGCGGTGTTATAACACCTAGTGCCCTAAAGCCAGTTGGTTTGGGTGTCACTGGCCCAAAGCTCGCTAAATGGATCAAGGATGTTGCAAAAATATATATATATCTAAAGTCTGAGTAATTAAGTCTGTAGGGGTGTCTTAACACCTAATGCCCTAAAGCCAACTGGTTTGGGAGCCACCGACCCAACACTCGCTACATAGATGAAAGATATTGTATATAAATAAAAAAATAATATCAAAGAAAAAAATCAGAATTATGAGAAAAATTATTCCACTGCTGCAAAAAGGTGTGAATTCTGATAAAACTTTAGGGCAAAAAATATTACTCTCTTATCAACTGCACTTATGACTGTTGTGGGCAAAAATGAGTTGATTAATATTTTGTTGGCTGTGTATATGGAGAATGGTAAATATAATCGGAGAATTTACTTATTCAGTAATTTAGAAAGAAAGAAAACAACTAGTAACTTGGAGTAGAAGTTTCACCTGATTAGTCAGTAACTTCTTTATTCTTTTTTCTCTTATCTTTTTGCTTTTGTGTGTATTAGTTTCACAACCTTTTTACTTTTGTAAAATGTTTGTGGGTATCATTGCTGTAAACCCTCAAGAGACTACAACTCGTCCACTAGGGACACCTAGGGGTTTAAAGGCTTGTTGCATACGCTAAATGCAACCGTGATCCCTATGAAAATGGCTTAGTTAAATTTTATTTTAAAAATGTTTATGTTATTTTATTCTGTGTTTTGCTCGAGGACTAGCAAAATGTTAGGTTTGGGGGTGTGATGAGTGGTAAATGTATCACTATTTCCCACTCATTTGACCTAATATTTTGTATAGTTTCTTGAGTTTTGTGAATATTTTGATGTGTTTTGTGTTATTCTGTAGATAAATAAAGTTTCAGGACTCTCTCGAGGTGATTTGGGGCCAAAACAGTGAAAAACAGACAAAAGGGAAAATTGGTAATTTTACGCGTCACGACGCCTAACATGCGTCGGGGGACACGTGTTAGAATCTGAAAAGTTTGACTTGCTAACATGCACCGTGCCACGTGTCAACCTCAAAGCTAATTTTCTAACATGCGTCGTGTCACGTGTCATCATCCTATGGTGCCGACAATCGTCATCGCCACGTGTCACTCCACGTGTTAGCCACGTCATCATTCACATCAACAGTAGACCGATTCAAATCGCCACGTCAGTGCCACATCATCATCAGCCAATCACAGCATGCCACATGTCGCAATCCTACGGTGCCGACAATCACTTTCGCCATGTCATCGCCATATCAATGTCACGTCACTGCCACGTCAACACAATTATTGAGTCAATTATCCACATCGCCATGTCATCAGATCAGAATCTGAAGCAGCTAATTGAAAGTTGACACATGGCACGTCGCGACGCGCACACCCTACCGAGGCCTATAAATTCAGCTCGAGATTTCAGTTTCAGATATACCTTCATCTCTGAATTCTCTGATGTAAATATGGAGTTTTCTATCTAGTTTATTTTAATTTCAGTTTTGTAATTAATTTTAATTACGTTTTGTAATAGTAATAGTAATTTACTTTCTTTACTTTTACAGTTTTTACTATTGAGCTATGATGAGGTAACTTCTCACTGCTATGGTGAAAGGTAAAACTTTTATTACTGCTATTTAGATTAATCTCCCTAATTATAATATATTCATTATTTAAAAATTTGACTTAATGAGGATACCGCTATATTGGCCGGTTGGTAACCATTTATAAACTGGTTTTAATCTGACTAAGCATGGATACCGCTTGGTTGGTCGATTGGTAATTTCTGCCAATATGGCTGGTTATTGGACTTAATTTGACTTAATCAGCTTACCGCCTATATGGCTGGTTGGTAATATCACACAAGTTAATATAATATATTAAGGGAGATCTAAAATAGTAGTGATAAAAGTATATCCTCTAGCCCTAGCATTTTCTTTTATTAATTTTCTTCATTTACTTTTCAGCATTTTATTTTATGTCTTTTACTTTTAAGTTTTTACTAGCCCTAGTTATGCGTCGTAACTAAGTTAGTTATCTAGGGTTGTGATGAATTTTAATATCACCGGTTTATAAGGGGTTATTTTGTAGTATGGGTAATTTAAAGGTTTACTTATTAAGTCTTAAGCTTAATGCGTCTTGTTAACTGGCCACTAATAAGATTGATCTGGTAAATCTAAAATAAACTTGACAAATGAATTTTAGGTTTCAGCCTTAGACTTAATAGCTCACAATCTTTCTTGAGGATAGATAACCTTTTAATAGATTTCCTTACAGGATAGACATATACCTGTCGGGCGGGGGTAGCCATAATTGGAACTTAAACTTAATGAATCCAGGTAATTTGGTTGACATAGACATATGGTTCAATTGGGTTAAACTGGGTATTTGCGTCTGACCATCGACAGAGGCTTTCGCATAATTTCGTGTTCCAGGTTAGTAAACCGATATATTACACAAACATGAAATAACCACTTCATCTTTTAAAAGATATTAGAAACATTCACAACCCTATATAATTTCTTAATATTGAATTTTCTTAAACCTACTTTCGTGCAATTTTATTTACTTGTTTTTTAAAAATTTAGAATCATCACCATTTCAAATCAATCAATCAACTTGTTAGATACTAGTAATCATTTGACCTCATAAAATTAATAGATTAGTTATTAAGTCCTCATGGGATCGATACTTTTTATACTACTTGAACGATACGTGCGCTTGCGTTATACGCGTGTGATTACGCCGGTCACGATTCAAGTTTCCAAACCGATAAAGTTGAGTGTAAGTCGCAATCAGGGTACATATTTTATTTAAACAACGGAGCAGTGAGCTGGAAATCTTCCAAGTAAGAGACTGTTTCCGATTCAATAACAAAAGCGGAATATATTACTGCAGCTGAGGCAGAAAAAGAAACAGTTTGGATCCGTAAATTTCTAATTGGATTATGAGTAGTTCCATTAGCAGCTGAGCCCGTACCTTTGTATTGTGACAATAATGGGGCTATCGCACAGGCTAAGGAACCACGGTCTCATCAACGATCCAAGCATGTACTTCGACGATTTCATCTGATTCGTGATATCATTCATCGTGGCGATGTGAAGATCGAGAAGATCGTATCAGATGATAACATTGGAGATCCGCTGACGAAGGCTATATCTCAGCAAAAGTTTGAGCGACATGTACATAGTTCAGGTGTTAGATACTTGAGTGATTGGCTATAGGCCAAGTGGTAGATTGTTGGACAATTATGACCCATAGCATCACTATTTGTAAAGAACATTGTGTTTTTGTACAAATTATCTATGTGACAAAAGGAAATTGCTATTTTATCATTATTGTAATTAGATTACTTGAATATATATTAATGATAAAAAAATCCATATGGTTAAATCGAATTAATAAGATATGAGAGAATATTAATCCACAAACGGTTTAATCATTAAATATCCCTAGTCGAAGTATTATCGAGACTGGACATTAATAATACGGAATAGACTAGTATTACACTTGTGCGCGTTATGGAAGCTTAACGACATAGTTCTCATATATTTAGGTATTAGATACTTATGCAAGTGTAATAAGAGGTTTTGTTAGCCGTTGGACCAGGAACAGTTCGCTCTGGATAGACCCACTCGGAATCCCATTGGTAGTATGACTATGTGTCTATGGGAATCTGAATCAGTGTAGGTGTATATGATCTTTAACCTGACATTTACGTCGCTATTACTTGCGACAATTAGTTTACTTTAGTATTGGTCGTCTATAGCTTTAATAGGTTTTGTGTACGCCTGTATTTGGTTTACTGAGAATCCTAGTGTATTGGATGTGATGTCAAGATGGGAGTATCTCTTCAGTCACATGAAGATGATGGTCACAGAGGATATAGAATTAGTACTCCTAAAGTTGCAGCTATCGGGATAGTATGACTAGGTCATAACTTCCCGATTACAGAGATTAGTTACTCAGGATCCGATATATGCTTCGTACATGGCAGACACAGAGCAAGCTCTAGGCCTAGCATGTGACATCCGATACTGGATCGTATTACGCATTACATAATATTAGTATTACTACACCTGATACAGATGATATTCCTCGGTGAATATTTCTCGAGATTTGGGTAGGCACGGTGTTTTGCTAGAAGCCAACCATGTCTTGTAAATCGGTGAGAATATGGTACGGGGTACGCACGTGTTCGGATAGTTCGATAACCGTATTTACTTCCAACATATTCAGGAATCTCTTGGGTCGCCCCAAAGATTCACCAATGATATTTGACTCAGATAGAATTAATCTGGGATTAATTATGAGAGAGAAAATTAATCTGGGATTTATTGCGGCAAGAATTAATCTGGGATTAACTTCGTATAGAAGAGAGAACGCAATTAATTTAGAATTAATCGATAAAATAAATTTAATAGTTAAATTGGATTTTTTTTTATTTAATTTATTTATTTATGGCTAAAATAATATATCGGATATATTAATTGAAATCGGATTTCAATACGAAATTAAAATTGGATTTTAATTCGGGCAAAGGAATTAATTTAGAATTAATTCGAAAGCGACTATCGTAATAATTGTGAGGCATAATTATTTAATTAAATTGGATTTAATTATGGCGCGACGGCAAATTCGTTTAATCAGAATTAAACAACCCGATAAAATTACTCGTGACTTTGCGTGTGTCTTATTGTGTTTTGGAAACACAAAATATCTTTGACTTTGGTGGGACCAAGTCAAGTTGTGTGTTGAATAAGCCAACTCAAATTTTGAATTTAAAATGTGGTGGGACCACGTGACTTACATCAAATGTCAAATGTGGATGTAAGTAGTTGGCTTAATTAATTTGATGCTTTAAAACACACAACCACCAAGTTTTGTAAAACCACTCTCTTTTTCTGTCCATGGCTGATTCTTCTCCTCTTTTTGTAATGAAATTTTGCTTCAAAATTTCAAAAAAGCTAGCACTTGGAGGAGTCAAATAAGGTGATAGGGAAACTCACCCAAGGCATAAACAACAAGCTTGGAGCTTCGTCCAAAGATGAAAATTCTCCAAATTACAATGTAAGTGATTCCGCCACTTTTCTTGTAATTTTCACA
This sequence comes from Zanthoxylum bungeanum, assembly GCA_019454045.1. NCBI lineage: Eukaryota > Viridiplantae > Streptophyta > Magnoliopsida > Sapindales > Rutaceae > Zanthoxylum > Zanthoxylum bungeanum. Next base: position 10,003 of record SKCR01028694.1, on the reverse strand, counting down.
TATAATCATGTTTAGGATCTTGTGGCATGTCTTAGAGACTAACAAGAGGCAATGTATGGAATGACCTCAGCTTGCATAGTTTAGCGAGATTATATGTGGTCGTCATAATTCATGAGTGGGTGAATTATGGACAAGAAGTTGGATTTCGTGACGGAAAAACCTATGTCAGGGATATGCCCTATACCCAACTTGTGGATGGGCTATATCTACATGTATTTTTAATATTTTCATTAATTAATAAAATGGCAATCTTTATTATACGTGTCTTACATAACCTATATGAATCATCAACACTGTAATAAAGCCCTTTGAGTAATAAGACGATGGCTTCCACACCTTATGAGAATCATTACTCTTAAATGTTCCTAGTCATAGTTTTGTGAATAATCTGGGCGTTCACAAAGTGAAGAGACTAGCATGATGATATGATCCACCCTTAAGTGGGGTAGCCGATCTCATAGGCTACTAGCGGAGATCCGTCAGCTTGGTGTATCACATGGATGCATGAGTTGCTCGTGTCTATCGAACTGACCGCCGAAAGTTTTCATATGGAGTGTTTATCACATGTGTCTGTGAGAAATTTCATGTATCGATTATATGACTAGTCCTTTGACTTGAGGTCTTTACAATCTTATGTGTGGATCAAATAACTTTGACATTCTCCTTCCCCGGTTCAAAATATCAGGTCATAAGGGTATGATTGGGTCATTTGTTGAAACACATGAAGTTTGTAAAGATACAACAGAGAATCGCTACTCTCTCGGATAATATTTTCTTATAATAGTAGTATTCCAGTTCGCGGGTTGATATGTGTGATCAGTACTTGAGACTGTGGCCACAACGGAAGAATCATGTGAGATTCTTGGGTTAAGACAATTCATGACACTATCAACATCATACATTTGACTATATGGGTAGACATTTTTAGTACCCTAGGTCAATAGGTGGGGATACAGTGAGGCGAGGGACCGTATCATATGTAAATCACATACAGAATGGGTATATATATTTTTCCTTCTCATTTGGGGGCCTTGCCATGTTGCTAAATGTCAACCTTGGTCATTGAAATCGAACGACCATCTGATCGGAGGATAATTTATGTTCGATTAAATTATCACGATTCATTTCATGCCCAACATGAGGGGAACCCAATAGGTCACACACAACAAAGTCGAAATCAATGGTTAACAGTGCACAGTACAAATATAACAGTATATATGATTGTTGTAGGAATTTGTTCATAAATGGTTCAATGTGTTTAATTATTGAACAGATCATTTATGAGATTCCATAGTGGCTTAAGGATTAGTGAATGACGATAGGGGCACTTTGGGAATTGGAATAAAAAAAATTATTATTTACGTGAATAGTATTGTGAATAGTAAATTTTTTTTTTGTTTGTTTTGAATTCCAATTCGGCCTAAACTCTTATTAGGGTTTTATAATCTCATTAAACCACTAAATTAAGATCCAATAGCTAAGATTAAATTAGCTTTTATAACACATCGGATTCTTAATTAATTTTGTTGTCTTTATAGCACTATATAAACCCAAAGAATTCTTCACAAATATTTGCACCAAACCTTTCAAATCTTGGGTTTATATAAGTGAGCAACTCCAAAGTTTTAAGAATAAGCCACTGATTTTGAGGATCCTTAAGTCTAATTGACTAGAGGAACCTCGAGTTAAAAATTTTGAGGTATTTGCCTAGGCTAGCACCAATGGCAAAATACCCGTGCACTCAAGGCGTAGTCTTGCCGTTGAGTTTTGGCTTTTGTGTGTGCATCTTTGGAGGCCACACACTTGGGTGGCTCTTTGGAACGTGGAAGAGCTTGCTGAGTTCGAGAAAATCTTGTAGATTGGAGGGAGGACTGGAGGAGTCTACGGTTCAAGTAAGTCTTTTTCTTTCTTATTTTAATTAGAGTTCTTATGATAGTTATCATGTTTAGGTTTATATTCTTTACATGTTTTATGAGTTTCATGCTTAGAATATATAGTAACATGCCTAGGCTTGTAGAATAATAAAAACAAAATGGGTCTTGGGAAAAGGCAAAGCGGCATCAGAATTTTATAATTTTAATTTTTCCGATGCGCACTCGCGGCCACTTCCCAACAGTGGTATCAGAGCGCCGTTTTTGTTTTGATTAGTTCTCACTCATTTGAACTCGAAATTGGGTGTTTCAAAGCTCGTTGGAAAGCTAACACCCTGAACTTAATTTTAGGCACAAGTTTTGCATGATTTGGTTAATATTTGAATTATGAAATTGCATTTAAAGTTCACGCGTCTGCAGAAAAACGTGAATAGTAAATTTATTTGAATAAAATAAAATGCAATACCATAATTAAATATTAATCAAAGTTATTTAATGCCTAAAATAATTCCAACATATTAAAAATCATATGCTTGATAATTCTTTGTATGATTAGAATTGGCATGATTATTTTAGGGTGCAAGCAACTAGAGACTTTCTAAGAAATAGAGAGTGTATTGCTTATCCCTTAGCTAAGTAATTATTCCGTGATGAACTTAGAGATTTATTACCTTTAAGGCTAATAAATATCAATCACTTGTTTATAATAAAAGACATTATAAATGATACAAGTGGGGTGGGACCAAGGCGTTTTAATAAAACTTTCCAAACTAAAGTTAATTTAACCAAAGGTATTACTAGAGTTAGATAATGATTTGGTGTCTTCCTTCACTCACTCATTTTTATAGCCAAAAGGAAAAGCTGTGAAGACATGTAGATAATCATTTACTCAAAGCTTACCTTAAAGCATATTTAAAGTGTTGGACTAATTTTTAGGATCTATTGTTTATTCTTGTCACCGAGGCGATAAGAGCCTAAGAGTTCTCTCCACCCTCCCTCTGGGGAATTTTCAATGGAGGAATCCATTTGACAGTTATTCACTTCAACTTGCTAAAATCCTCAATAATAATTTAAGTATAAAATTTACCTCCCATGGTAAAGTTTATACCCAAAGGGCTTAAACCATATTAGCAGGACTAGGCTTTACCAAACTGACCAATACCAATTTGTCCATAAATCGTACTATTGACAATGGTTTGACTTTTCTGAGTCATAAGACGCAGCGACCCTTAGGCGTGGTCTTATAACTTAGTGGCAATGATTGGGTGTCCACACGGACTAGTATAAGCTATGGCATGTTTGATTGTCCAACCCAATGATCAAGGAATTGTGATTTATATCATAAATTTATTGGGAACCTATATAATTATCGTATTTTATAACGACCGGCCCTAGTGGGGTTATGAAATGATGATAATGGGATCATTGCCCATAATAAATCCATCATATTGGGGTTGATGCGATTTGTTTAAAATTTTAAAATAATTGAGTGGGAGCAAATTCATAATATTAAAAGCCCATGTTATTATGAAACATTAATGAAAAAAATATTCCTAATTTTAACATTCTCTCTTAACATATAGGTTAAAATATTTCACAAACATTCAAATGGCAAATAGAGTATCACTTTGTTCCATCCTTGATGAGCATAAGCTCAAATGGGACAACTACAATGATTGGTTTAGAAATCTTAAAATTGTCTTACGACAAGAAAATATTTTCTATGTTCTTGAAAGATCGTTTCCCCCTGAACCCGCAGAAGATGGTGACCAAAATACATTCGATGCTTGGAAAAAATACGTCGATGATGATGAGCAAGCAGTTTGCATAATGCTTGGCTCTATGTCGGACGAACTTCAGAAAGCTCACGAAGATATGGTTGCTCAAACCATTATCTTTCACTTGAAGGAGTTGTATGGAACTTCCGTTCATACCGTGAGATTCCAAGTGTCATGTGCCTTATTCCAAACAAGGTATAAAGAATGATCTGTTAGTGGACATGTGCTTAAGATGATTGGCCACATTGAAAAATATGCCAACCTCGGGTTCATCATGGATTATGAGATATGTCAGGATCTAATTCTTCAGTCCTTACCAAAAGAATTCTCTAACTTTATTATGCAGTTTCATCTGTTTGATAAAGAATCTACTTTAGCAGAATTGCATAATCTGATAAAGCAAGCAGATAAGGACTTGAAATCGGAGCTTAAAACCTCCGTCATGCTTACGGGTACGGACCTGAAACCACGACGCCCAAAGAAAAATGAGGGCAATGCCAAGGCTCCAGATCACCTAAAGCCCAATGGTAAGGTGGAGAAGAAAAATGGAAAGGGGAAATGTTTCTTTTGTGGAAAGAATGGTCATTGGAAGAAAGACTGCAGATCCTTGAAAGCCAAAGAAGATAGGGAAGCCCAAAAGGCCAAGAAGCCCAATGCTTCAGGTATGTTATATATGATTGAACTATATTCTCAAAACTCTGAACCTTCTACTTGGGTGTTTGACACCGGTTATGGGACTCACTTGTGTAACAATGAGCAAGGCTTGAGAAACAGTAGGAGACTCCGTCATTGGGAGGTTGACTTACGCATGGGTAATGGAGCAAAACTGGCTGCATTGTGCGTGGGGACTTATTCATTAGTTTTCGCGAATGGTTTAGTTTTAGACTTAGAAGATTGTGTTTATGTACCTTCTATTGTAAAGAACATCATTTCAATTTCTTTTTTATGTAATAAAGGCTTTTCATGCCTAATAAGTTGTAATGAATGTTCTATTTATTTCAATGAAATAAAATATAGAGATGGTATTTTGAATAATGGTATTTATGTCTTACAAACTAACAATGAATGTTTAACCTCTAATATATACAACGTTAACTCGAATAATCTCAATGAATCACTTCTATGGCATAGTCACTTAGGTCATATCAATGAAACAGTATTAACTAAGCTACATAAGGATGGGTATTTCAGACCCTTCAAATATGAACCTTATAGAACTTGTGAGTCTTGTTTACTTGGTAAAATGACCAAATTACCCTTCAAAGGTAAAGGACATCGTGCAACGGAGACATTAGAACTCATACATTCTGATGTATGTGGACCAATGTCAGTCACCGCTAGAGGTGGATTCTCCTACTTCATTACCTTTATCGTTGATCACTCGCGATATGGGTATGTGTACCTTATGCGGTACAAATCTGAAGCCTTTGAGAAATTCAAAGACTTTAAGTTGAAGTAGAAAATCAGCTTAATAAAAGTATTAAGTCACTAAGGTATGACCGATGTGGTGAATACTTAAGCAACGAATTTCAAGATTACTTGAGAGAAAATGACATTGTTTCCCAGTGGACTCCTCCGGGAACTCCACAGTATAATGGGGTCTCCGAAAGGAGAAATCGGACATTATTAGATATGGTCCTATCAATGATACCAGACACGGATCTACCTCTTTCATTTTTGGGTCTTGCTTTAGAAACTGCAACACTACTACTAAACCAAGTTCCTTCCAAGACTGTTAGTCAAACATCATATGAGTTTTGGTCTGGGAAACGTCTTAGTCTTAGTTATCTAAGAGTTTGGGGATGTGACGCATATGTCAAGCTCACACAAACTAACAAATTGGATGGTAGGGCAGTTAAATGTAAGTTTGTAGGATATGTCTTGAACACAAGAGCATACGTGTTGTACGTCCCGAATGAACAAAGAACATTTGTCTCACGAAATGCTAAATTTCTATAGAATGAATTCCTTCTCAAGAAATATAGTGGGAGTAGACTTGAACTCGATGAGGTACGCAAAGAACAAACTAACATGGAACTAAACCTCAGGCCCCTCAAAAAGGCAGCGACGGAACAACCACAAGGTTATGAACTCAGAAGGTATGGTAGGGAAAGACATGAGCCTGAAAGATATGGTTTCCATATTGATAAGGAACATGATCAGGTCATTGATAATGACGATCCCACCAGCTATGACGAAGCAATGCGTGACATTGATTTAGTCAAGTGGCTTGAGGCATGAAATCCGAAATAGACTCTATGTATCAGAATCAAGTCTGGGACTTGGTAGATCCACCTGAAGGGATAAAATCCATAAGCTGCAAGTGGATTTACAAGCGTAAAACTGATGTAGAAGGCAACATCCAAACCTATTATGCTAGGTTGGTGGCGAAAGGTTATGGTCAAATCCAAGGAATTGACTATGAAGAAACCTTCTTGCCTGTTGCAATGATAAAGTCCATTCGAATTTTACAGGCACTAGCTGCACACTTTGATTATGAGATTTGGAATATGGATATCAAAACAGCTTTCCTTAATGGGAACCTCGTATAGGAAGTCTATATGACACAACCTGAGGGGTTTGCATCTAAGGATGATCATAATAAAGTATGCAAGCTTAAACGATCTATTTATGGACTCAAGCAAGCCTCCAGAAGTTGGAATATAAGATTTGATGAGACAATAAAAAAATTTGACTTCATCAAAAATGTAGACGAGCCTTATGTTTACAGGAAAAGTAGTGGGAATGTTGTTGTATTTCTTGTATTATATGTCGATGACATATTAATCATCGGGAATGATATTCCCATGATGCAAGCCACCAAGCAATGGTTATCTCAGAATTTCTCCATGAAAGATTTGGGAGAAGCAGCCTACATCCTCGGCATTAAGATCTACTGTAATAGATCTAAGAGGTTGTTAAGACTTTCTCAATCTACGTACATAGATAAAGTTTTGAAAAGATTCAAAATGGAAGATTCTAAAAGAGGTAATTTACCAACTTGTCATGGAATCAAATTATCTAAGGAGCGATGTCCACATACTCCTTAAGATAGAGAACATATGAGTAAGATCCTTTATGCTTCAGCAATAGGATTGATCATGTACGCCATACTATGTACAAGACCTGATGTCTCTTATGCTCTTAGCATAACGAGCAGGTATCAGGCAAATCCTGGTGAGCAAAACTGGGCAGCTGTCAAAACAATCCTCAAGTATCTTAGAAGAACTAAGGATGTGTTTTTGACATACGGAGATTGTTCTGAGATGAAAGTCATTGGTTACTGTGATGTAAGCTTTCAGACCGATAGGGATGACAGCAGATCGCAAACAGGATATCTGTTTACTTTGAATGGCGGTGCTGTCAGTTGTAAAAGCTCAAAGCAGTCAACTACAGCGGACTCCACCACTGAAGCCGAGTATATTGCATCATCTGAGGCTGCTAAAGAAACAATCTAGATAAAGTTTATCGCGGAGCTATAAGTGCTTCCCGCGATAAAGAATGGCGTCACAATATACTGTGACAACACGGGCGCCATTGCTCAATCAAATGGATCAAGGTCCCACCAGAAATCCAAGCATGTACTCAGGCAATTTCATCTCATCAGAGAGATTGTTGAGAGAAAAGAAGTTATTATAGAGAAAATACCCACAGAAGATAATCTTGCAGATTCTCTGACTAAAGGGCCGACACAATAAAACCATGATAGGCACACCCGAGAGTATGGTGTCCAGATTCATACTAGTTTGCTATAGTGCAAGTGGGAGATTGTTAGGGATATGCCATATACCCAACTTCTGGATGGGCTATATGTGCATGTATTTGTAATATTTTCATTAATTAATAAAATGGAAATCTTTATTATACGTGTCTTACATAACTTATATGAATCATCAACACTGTAATAAAGCCCTTATAGTAATAAGATGATGGCTTACACGCCTTATGAGAATCATTACTCTTAAATGTTCCTAGTCATAGTTTTGTGAATAATCTTGGCGTTCACAAAGCGGAGAGACTAGAATGATGATATGATATGCCCTTAAGTGGGGTAGCCGATCTCATAGGCTACTAGCAGAGATCTGTCCGCTTGGTGTATCACATGGAAGCATGAGTTGCTCGTGTCTATCGAACTGACCGCCAAAAGTTTTCATATGAAGTGTTTATCACATGTGTCTGTGAGAACTTTTATGTATCGATTATATGACTAGTCATTTGACTTGAGGTCTTTACAATTTTATGTGTGGATCAAATAACTTTGACATTCTCCTTCCCCGATTCAAAAGATCCGGTCATAAGGGTATGATTGGGTCATTTGTTGAAACACATGAAGTTTGTAAAGATACAACAGAGAATCACCACTCTCTCAGATAATATTTTCTTATAAGAGTAGTATTCCAGTTCGCGGGTTGATATGTGTGATCAGTTCTTGAGACTGTGGCCACAGCGGAAGAATCATGTGAGATTTTTGGGTTAGCACGATTCATGGCATTATCAACATCATACATTTGACCATATGGTAGACACTTTTCGTACCCTAGGTCAATAGGTGGGGATACAGTGAGGCGAGGGACCGTATCATATGTAAATCACATACAGAATGGGATATATATATTTCATTCTCATTTGGGGCCTTGGCATGTTGCTAATGTCAACCTTGGTCGTCATTGAAATCGAACAACCATCCTGATCGGAGGATAATTTATGTTGATTAAATTATCACGATTCATTTCATGTCCAACTTGAGGGGAACCCAAAAGGTCACACACAACAAAGTCGAAATCAATGGTAACAGTGCACAGTACAAATACAACAGCATATATGATTGCTGTAGGAATTGTTCATAAATGGTTCAATGTGTTTAATTATTGAACAGATCATGTATGAGATTCCATAGTGGCTTAGGGATTGGTGAATGACGATAGGGGCACTTTGGGAATTGGAATAAAAAAATTACTATTCACGTGAATAGTAATGTGAATAGTAAATTATTTTTTTTGTTATTTTTTGAATTCCAATTCGGCCCAAACTCTTATTAGGGTTTTATAATCTCATTAAACCACTAATTAAGATCCAATGGCTAAGATTAAATTAGCTTTTATCCCACATCGGATTCTTAATTAATTTGTTGTCTTTGGAGCACTATATAAAACCAAAGAATTCTTCCAAAAAATTTGCACCAAACCTTTCAATCTTGGGTTTATATAAGTGAGCAACTCTAAAGTTTAAGAGTAAGCCACTGATTTTGAGGATCCTTAAGTCTAATTGACTAGAGGAACCTCGAGTTAAAAGTTTTGAGGTATTTGCCTAGGCTAGCACCAAGGGCAAAATACTCGTGCACTCAAGGCGTAGTCTTGCCGTTGAGTTTTGGCTTTGGGTGTGCATCTTTGGAGGCCACACACTTGGGTGGCTCTTTGGAACGTGGAAGAGCTTGCTGAGTTCGAGAAAAGCTTGTAGATTGGAGGGAGGACTGGAGGAGTCTTACGGTTCAAGTAAGTCTTTTTCTTTCTTTATTTTAATTAGAGTTCTTATGATAGTTAGCATGTTTAGGTTTATGTTCTTTGCATGTTTTATGAGTTTTATGCTTAGAATATATAGTAATATGCCTAGGCTTGTAGAATAATCAAAACAAATGGGTCTTGGGCAAAGGGAAAACGACATCATAATTTTATAATTAATTTTCCGCTGCGCACTCGCGGCCGCTTCCCAACACCTAAAACTAGAGTGTCCACAATATGATGTTTACTCGTATGAGCATTTGGGCAACGCGATATGAAAAATACAGATTATTCATAAACTTCATCGGATTAAATGATTTTAATTCAAATTGTTTAATCGGTTAAACGATAACACATGCATTTGGGGATTTTGGCCATCGTAATTATTGTGGATTTGTATTTGATAATAATACTATTAGATACACATTAATCATTCGTCAAATGAGATTTTGACACATGCCATAAATATATGTATGTTATTTATTATAAATAAAATACATATAGAATAATAATTATATTAATTGATCATTTGGATATTTAAAACTGTTTAAATATTTAAATGATTAATTAATAAACTTTTTTCATAAAAGTTATGAAATTTGTCCAATTATTATTGGTTCACATGGCATGTTTTGATTAATCTTTACATGTCCAAATATGATTTGTTAATGTAAAGTAACTTTAAATTAATTGATTTAATTTTTGGAAATACCAAAACTACCCCTAAAGTCGATTTCATGTATTTAAAAGAGGGCAAATTTTTCTTCTTCATCAAATCATCTACCATGGTCGAATAAGTATACCAAAATGGGTCTCAAATTTTCATTGAAGAATCCATGAAGAAATTAGGAAAATC